>CAWUFW010029189.1:0-19615 GCA_963921515.1 Calotriton arnoldi | reverse complement strand
CAATATTTGGCAATGGGATTTCCTACATTTATTTGCAATATCACATCTGTGGCTTACACCCCTGCACATCTGTTGTGCTTGCCATTGTTCAATTTGTCTATTTCCCTGACCGTGTGACCATCTCCACTGGACATGCAAGTTTGGGCATCAATGGGGAAGGACTCATCTGTGTGATCAGTGCAACTTGCTATACATGTGTGTTGGATCTGTGCAGATCAATCAATCAATCAATCACGGCATTTATAGAGCGCGCTACTCACCCGGGAGGGTCTCAAGGCGCTGGGGGAGGGGGTAAGTTACTGCTCGAACAGCCAGGTCTTGAGCTGCTTCCTGAAGGCGAGATGGTCCTGGGTTCGCCGAAGGTGAGTGGGGAGGGAGTTCCAGGTCTTGGCCGCCAGGTAGGAGAAGGATCTTCCTCCGGCGGTGGTTCTGCGGATGCGTGGTACGGTGGCGAGGGCGTGGCTGGTTGATCGTAGCTGGCGTGTGGGCGTGTAGAAGGACATGCGGTCGTTGAGGTACTTTGGGCCCAGGTCGTGGAGGGCCTTGTGTGCGTGGGTGAGGAGTCTGAACGTGATTCTCTTGCTGACGGGGAGCCAGTGCAGGTCTTTCAGGTGTACGGTGATGTGGCTGTGTCGGGGGATGTCCAGGATGAGTCGTGCGGAGGCGTTCTGGATGCGCTGGAGTCTCTTTTGAAGTTTGGCTGTGGTTCCGGCGTAGAGGGTGTTCCCATAGTCCAGTCGGCTGGTGACGAGTGCCTGGGTGACGGTCTTCCTGGTTTCAGTGGGGATCCATCTGAAGATCTTGCGGAGCATGCGCAGGGTGTTGAAGCATGAAGATGAGACGGCGTTGACTTGTCTGGTCATCGATAGGGAGGAGTCCAGGATGAAGCCCAGGTTGCGCGCGTGGTCCGTTGGCTTGGGTGCGGTGCCCAGGGCCGGGGGCCACCAGGAGTCGTCCCAGGCGGAGGGTGATGAGCCCAGGATGAGGACTTCCGTCTTGTCTGAGTTCAGTTTAAGGCGGCTGTTCCTCATCCAGTCGGCGACGTCTCTCATCCCGTCGTGCAGGTTGGCTCTGGCGGTGGTGGGGTCGTTGGTGAGGGAGAGGATCAGCTGGGTGTCGTCGGCGTAGGAGATGATGTTGAGGTTGTGTCGGCGTGCGATGGCTGCGAGGGGGCTCATGTAGACGTTGAAGAGGGTCGGGCTGAGTGAGGATCCTTGTGGAACGCCGCAGATGACTTCGGTGGCTTCGGATCTGAACGGGGAGAGGCGGACTCTCTGGGTTCTTCCGGCGAGGAACGAGATGATCCATTCCAGTGCTTTCTCTCGGATTCCGATGTTGCTGAGGCGCTTCACTAGGGTGCGGTGGCAGACGGTGTCGAACGCCGCGGAGAGGTCCAGGAGGATGAGGGCAGCTGTTTCCCCGTTGTCGGTTAGGGTTCTGATGTCGTCGGTGGCTGCGATAAGGGCGGTCTCGGTGCTGTGGTTGGCCCGAAACCCGGACTGCGAGGGGTCGAGGGATCCATTCGTCTCGAGGAAGGCGGCAAGCTGTCTGTTGACGGTCTTCTCGATGACTTTGGCCGGAAACGGAAGGAGCGAGATGGGGCGGTAGTTCTTGAGGTCGGTGGGGTCCGCCGTTGGTTTCTTCAGGAGGGCGGTAAGCTCGGCGTGCTTCCAGCTCTCCGGGAAGGTGGCGGTGTGGAAGGAGGAGTTGATGATGTCCCGGAGATGGGGTGCGATGGTGGCGTCGGCTTTGTTGAAGACGTGGTGTGGGCAGGGGTCGGTTGGTGATCCGGAGTGGATGGAGTTCATCGTGCGGGTGGTGTCTTCGGTGTTGATCGGGGTCCAGTTGCAGAGGGTGGTGGTGGCGGGCATTGGTTCGGCGGTAGGGTGCGTTGTTTGTGCGTCGAAGCTGTTGTGTATGTCGGTGATCTTGCGGTGGAAGAACGCGGAGAGTGAGTTGCAGAGGTCTTGCGAGGGGGTGATGTCGTTGTTTCCGGCGCTGGGGTTGGAGAACTCTTTGACGATGCTGAAAAGTTCCTTGCTGTCATGGGCGTTGTTGTCCAGTCGTTCTTTGAGTGCCGACTTCTTGGTGGCACGGATCAGCTGGTGGTGTTTGCGGGTGGCGTGCTTGAGGGCGGTCCTGTTGTCTGTGGTCTGGTCGAGTCGCCAGGTTTTCTCGAGAGTGCGGCAGTTCTTCTTGGATTCCTTGAGTTCGTTGGTGAACCAAGGGGTTTTCTTGCTTCCGGGTCTGCTGGGAGGGTTTTTAGTGGTGCGAGGTCGTCGGCGCAGGCGGTCAGCCACTTGGCGAGGTTGCTGGCTGCTTCGTTTGGGTCCGTTGTGTCGGTGGGTGTGTTCTGGCTGAGGGAGGCGGTGAGCTGCTCGGCGGTGATCTTGCTCCAGCTCCGGCGGGGAGCCTGTTGCGGGTGGTGGTGGGTCGCAGTCTTTCTGAAGCTGAAGTGGACGCAGCTGTGGTCGGTCCAGTGGAGTCCGGTGGCGTGGCTGAAGGAGATGTGCTTGCTGGACGAGAAGACGGGGTCAAGCGTGTGGCCGGCGTAGTGGGTGGGCGTGTTCACCAGTTGCTTGAGTCCGAGGTTGGCGAGGTTGTCCAGCAGGGCGGTGGTGTTTCTGTCGTTGTTGTTCTCCAGGTGGAAGTTGAGGTCCCCTAGGAGGATGTAGTCGGCGGAGGGCATGGCGTGCGGGCTGATGAAGTCTGCGATGTCTTCGCTGAATAGTGTGCGTGGTCCCGGGGTCTGTAGATGAGGGTGCCTCGGAGGGTGGTCTTGGGGTCCGTGTGTATCTGGAAGTGTAGGTGTTCGGCGGCGGTGAAGGTCTCGTCGGAGTTAGTCGAGATGCGGATGGTGTTCTTGTGTACGATGGCGATGCCTCCTCCCGTCTGGTTGACGCGGTCCTTCCGGGTGATCTTGTATCCATCCGGGATGGCTATGGCGATGTCAGGCGCTGAGGAGGCGTTCATCCAGGTTTCGGTGAGGAAGGCGATGTCCGGTGCTGTTGCGTCGAGCAGGTCCCAGAGTTCCACGGCGTGCCTGTGGACGGAGCGGGTGTTCAGCAGGATGCATTTCAGGTGGTTGCTGCTGTTGCTCGACTTGGCGGAGGTGGTGCACGTCAGGGGGCAGGTGAATCGGCAGGTTTGGCAGGTGAAGGGTCCGTGGGTGCGTCTCGGTGAGGCTCGGTAGCAGGCAGGGTTCCGGCCGGCATTGAGTGCGGTGAGGGTGGCGGCGTCGTAGGTCCGTCGAGTAGTGTTGCATCGGTGGGATCCAGGGGTTCTGGCGCTGGGCGCGGTCCAGTCGCGGACGGGCGCAGACGGGCTTGCCTTAGGCGCGCCTTTGGCGCGCCAGCGGCGCGCCCGCTGCGCACGTCCGCTGCGCGGCCGTGCAGCGGCCGCCATTTATGGGGAGGTGGGAGGGAGGAGCAGCTGGGAGGCGGGAGGCAGGGGCAGCGAATGGGCAGTCAGGGGCGGGGCCGCAGGGACGCAGCGGCGGGAATGGCGATAGGCAGCGAGGGGCACAGAAGGAAAAACGGGGGGAGAGCAGGCAAATCACGGGCACAACAACAGTGGGGCAGCGAGGGGCACAGAAAGGAAAAAACGGAGGGAGAGCAGGCAAATCACGGGCACAACAACAGTGGGGCAGCGAGGGGCACAGAAAGGAAAAAACGGGGGAGAGCAGGCAAAACACGGGCACAACAACAGTGGGGCAGCGAGGGGCACAGAAGGAAAAACGGGGGGAGAGCAGGCAAATCACGGGCACAACAACAGTGGGGCAGCGAGGGGCACAGAAGGAAAAACGGGGGAGAGCAGGCAAATCACGGGCACAACAACAGTGGGGCAGCGAGGGGCACAGAAAGGAAAAAACGGGGGAGAGCAGGCAAAACACGGGCACAACAACAGTGGGGCAGCGAGGGGCACAGAAAGGAAAAAACGGGGGAGAGCAGGCAAATCACGGGCACAACAACAGTGGGGCAGCGAGGGGCACAGAAAGGAAAAACGGGGGAGAGCAGGCAAATCACGGGCACAACAACAGTGGGGCAGCGAGGGGCACAGAAAGGAAAAAACGGGGGAGAGCAGGCAAATCACGGGCACAACAACAGTGGGGCAGCGAGGGGCACAGAAAGGAAAAACGGGGGAGAGCAGGCAAAACACGGGCACAACAACAGTGGGGCAGCGAGGGGCACAGAAGGAAAAACGGGGGGAGAGCAGGCAAATCACGGGCACAACAACAGTGGGGCAGCGAGGGGCACAGAAGGAAAAACGGGGGGAGAGCAGGCAAATCACGGGCACAACAACAGTGGGGCAGCGAGGGGCACAGAAAGGAAAAAAACGGGGGAGAGCAGGCAAAACACGGGCACAACAACAGTGGGGCAGCGAGGGGCACAGAAAGGAAAAACGGGGGAGAGCAGGCAAATCACGGGCACAACAACAGTGGGGCAGCGAGGGGCACAGAAAGGAAAAACGGGGGGAGAGCAGGCAAAACACGGGCACAACAACAGTGGGGCAGCGAGGGGCACAGAAGGAAAAACGGGGGAGAGCAGGCAAATCACGGGCACAACAACAGTGGGGCAGCGAGGGGCACAGAAGGAAAAACGGGGGAGAGCAGGCAAATCACGGGCACAACAACAGTGGGGCAGCGAGGGGCACAGAAAGGAAAAACGGGGGAGAGCAGGCAAAACACGGGCACAACAACAGTGGGGCAGCGAGGGGCACAGAAAGGAAAAAACGGGGGAGAGCAGGCAAATCACGGGCACAACAACAGTGGGGCAGCGAGGGGCACAGAAAGGAAAAAACGGGGGAGAGCAGGCAAAACACGGGCACAACAACAGTGGGGCAGCGAGGGGCACAGAAGGAAAAACGGGGGGAGAGCAGGCAAATCACGGGCACAACAACAGTGGGGCAGCGAGGGGCACAGAAGGAAAAACGGGGGAGAGCAGGCAAATCACGGGCACAACAACAGTGGGGCAGCGAGGGGCACAGAAAGGAAAAACGGGGGAGAGCAGGCAAAACACGGGCACAACAACAGTGGGGCAGCGAGGGGCACAGAAAGGAAAAACGGGGGGAGAGCAGGCAAATCACGGGCACAACAACAGTGGGGCAGCGAGGGGCACAGAAAGGAAAAAACGGGGGAGAGCAGGCAAAACACGGGCACAACAACAGTGGGGCAGCGAGGGGCACAGAAGGAAAAACGGGGGAGAGCAGGCAAATCACGGGCACAACAACAGTGGGGCAGCGAGGGGCACAGAAAGGAAAAAAACGGGGGAGAGCAGGCAAAACACGGGCACAACAACAGTGGGGCAGCGAGGGGCACAGAAAGGAAAGGGGAAGACAAGCAGACAAAACTGGCACCGGGGCCACAAGCGGAGGGCGATCTTACCTACAGGAGCAGCGGGCAGACAGCACAGGTGGAGCTGTGTGGTGGGGGAGCGACCTACCTGGCAAGATGGTGTCGGTGACACTGCCATGACCAGGCTGATGTGACGAGGGCCTTCATTTTGTGCTAATTGATGACTGAGTGACCAAGTGTACTGCTGATATGATAGAGCCCTGCAGAGACAACGTATGGCACAGCTTTCCTTACACAGGAGTGGAGTGCCCTCATGTGTGAGAAAGTGCCATCTTTCTTACATGGTATGCCCCCACTTTTTGCTGAATGGCTGATGTACTTTGACTGAGTGTGCCCTGGGCTCCTGCCAACCAGGTACCCAGGGCCTGTGTTCCTTCCCTAAAATTGCATTGATACCTACACCCAATTGACATCCCTGGCCACAGGTCAGCCCCTGGTAAATGGTACCATGGGTACCCAGGGCACTGTGACCAGGGAAGGCCCCTAAGGGCTGCAGCACTTGTTGTGCCACCCTTAGGGACCCTGCACCTTTACACACACACACTGCCTTTGCAGGCTGCGTGTCTTGGTGCAGAACAAAGTGAAGAGTCGACATGGCTCACATCCCTGTGTGCCATGCCTACAAGCCACTGCCCTGGCCTAGGTCAGCCACCCCTCTAGCTGGGTGCACTATGCCAGTGGTGAGGGCATAGAGGCATGAGCCCTGTGCCCCTACAGTGCCCAAGTCCATTCTTGGGCATTGTAAGTGCAGTGCTGCCATTAAGAGTATATGGTGCTGGGAGTCTGTCATTACGAACTCCACAGCACCATAATGGCCCCACTGAAGACTAAGAAGTTTGGTATCAAACTTCTCAGCACATTAAACCCCCACTGATGCCAGTGTGGGATTTAATGTAAAACGCACTCCAGAGGGCATCTTAGAGATGCCCCCTGAAACCAACCCGACCTCCAGTGTCCGGACTGAGTGGCTGCCCAGGCTGCCACCACCAGACATGTTTCTGGACCCCTGGGTCGAGAGCCTCTGCTCTCAGGGGCCTGAAACAATGCACATCCCGGGACGAGGTGCCAAAGCCTCCTCCCCCAGGATGGGCAGGGGGAGCTTCAAAGGCCTGCCGCCTTTGGAGTTTCCCCAGACCATTTGCTGCTTCCAGCAAACTGGTCCCCACTGGTTCTACCCCCACTCCTGGCGGGAGAACCGGCGGGAAAACCAGAAGCAGGAAATGGGTTGTGCCCACCTCTGCCAACTCCACCCCTAAGGTGGGGGAGGCGAGGTGAAGCACAAGCTCGAGTCCCCGCCATCTTGAGGATGGGGGGACCTGGCCAACCAGGGACAGGCTCCTGTCCCCCTCCCACTGGAGAGGAACAGAATAGGGGTGTACTCCACCCCAGGGAAGGGACCCATTGGTCCCTGCCCTTACCTACCTGTAACCACCCCTAAATTTAGTATTTAGGGGCTCCCTGAACCTTCCTTCCGCAGTTCCCAAATCCGAAAACAAGAAGAGAAGACGAAGCAAGAAGACCAGCCGTGCAGCTGCTAAAAAGGAGGCGACAACAACTGACTTGGCCCCAGCCCTACCGGCCTGTCGACCTCTGAACCTGCTCCTGCGGAATCCCGGCCTCAGCAACCTCACAAACCCCGGAGGACCTGACTTCTGTGCTACAGCCTTCGACCCAGGGACTCCCACGAGCAGTGGTACTGCTCAAAAGAAAACCTACCAAAGACCCGGCCCTGGCACGGAGCCGCGAAACCTGCACACTCTGCACCCGCCGAGTCCAGCCTGTGCCTGAGTGACCAAAGACCTCGAGGACGACCCCCGGCGATTCTGACCTGGAATCCAGTGGCCAAGGACCCTCCTCGACGACCCAGACGACGCCTGCAGCCTCAGGACAAGGGACCCCTCCAACCGCGACCAGCAGGGGGTAAGATTTCCCGACCTCAAAAGACACCCCTGCACCCGGCGCCCCACGGCCCCCTGTGCCCAACTCCTGGGTGTCTACCTATCCTCCAAGACCCCAACTTACCTCCTGAAGTGTTGGTCGTCCCTGAAGAATCACCGTCCCCGAGCCTGCAGCCTTTCTTCACCTTTCACCACTCTATTGTTTAACATTGAGCGCCCGACGGCTCAAAAGCACCCTGCACCCAGCCGCCCGAGTGCCCCTGGAAGTGCAACCTCTATCCTAACCTACTTCCCTACTTGCCCTGAGCAAGTGACCAGGAGCCCAGCTCCCACAGTCGCGTGGCCTGCTTGCCAGCAGCCACCAACCCGGGCCCCCCCGCCTGCCATAGGATAACATTGGGCCTTCTCACTCTGCACCCGGCCGCCCCTGTGCCGCTGAGGGTGTAAAAACTGTACTTACCTGATCCTGGGGGACCCCTGAGTCTTACCCAGAACCTTAACCCTGCCAGTCAAGTACTTACCCGAAATCCGATAACTCACTTTTCTTCCATAGGGTTCCATTGACTGATTTTCTGCGAAATTTCTTCTAAGTGTGGAGTTCTGAAACTTTAGAATATTCACCAAAAATCAACCGAGTCACGAAAACGAAAATACTCACCTAGTATTAGGAGGGGCCTCAGTGCTGGACCCGAGTGCCCAACACTGGCCCTAAAAAGTAATCGCAACGTTACTTACCGTTAACTCACTTTTCCTTCATAGGGATCCATTGACTGGTTTTCTGTGAAATTTCTTCTAAGTGTCGATTTCTGTATTTTACAAATATTCTTTAAAAATCGAACAAACTACAAAAACGTAATTACTTACCTGTTTTAAGTAAAGGTCCCAGTGCTGAACCTAGGAGTCCAGCACTGGATTACAAAAGTAACGTAAACATACTTTGCTTGCACACTGTATTTCCTTTCATAGGATAACATTGGTAATTTTATCCAGAAAAGTTTCTAAGTGTCAGCTTTTGAAATATAGTAATATTCTTCAAAAATCACTACAATAACCAAAACGCTTTTTCTTACCTGTTTACAGGAAGTGTCCCAGGACTGAATCCAGGATCCAGTCCTGTGGTTAGAAAAGTGCTCTGTAAAGTAATCAATTGTAATTAAGCATAATTTTCCATTGAGCTCAATGTTGCATTGAATTTGACCCTGTGTTGCCTCTTGCACCAACTGTGATTACCACTATCTAAAAAGTCTATTGCCTATCTGTAAGGTGAATAACCAAAGCATCTCATACTGAGAAAGTATATTTTGACCCTATTGTTGGTTCTAAAATAAAACAAGCATATATTTTTTTATATACAAACCATTGGCCTAGAGTTCAGTTCTTGAGTGTGTGGCTTCATTTGCTGACTGAGTGTGTACAACAAATGCTTTACACTGTCCTCTGATACTGCCTTACTGCTCGACCAAGCTACCACTTTGGAGAGTAAGGTTATATCTAACTTTAGCCTCTGTCAACCCTCTGGGGGACTGTGGACTCTGTACACCCTGAACCTTACTTGGGTACAGTATATACAGAGCCACTTTCCTACATCATGGCAGTGTGTAATTATGTGACATTGCCTGAGCCCAAGGTGTGTGTTGTGTGAGCATGTCTGTGTGTGTTCACTTCCGTTTTGCAACACAGGCTGGGATCCCTAGTGATGTTCCTGTTTGTGATGCTTGCTGAGTTGACCTATGTTCCACCATAATGTTCGCCCTGGGTTCTCTGGGATGTGGGTGCATGGCACATTACTGGTCATCAGGGTGTCATCCATAGGTGTGTTTGCTGTCAGGGCTGAGTTTGTGGGCAAACGCAGATGAGACACAGTCAGGATTCCCCTTGGCACTTGTTGGTTACACAAGTCATGTAATTTCCACTTTGTGTTAGCTTTCAGTGATTGTGACACGTTGTGTGTGTGACTGCTGCCACTCCTCTGGGTCATAGCTGCAATGTTGGAAGTTGTCTATGTGTGTTCTTTGTGGGTGACCTTGACTTCTTCATTGGTGTGTGACTGTGTCCGGGATCACATTGATTGTGGTGGATTTCACATCATGCCCATGTACAGCGTACTGTGCAGTGTGTCAGACATTCACGAGTCTTGTAGACTGGCCATGTGTGATGGGTTTCTGCACCTTAGTTCCCAGCACCACCCCTGGGATTGTCATGGGTGCATGTGCAATGTCACCAGTCCATGTGAGCTTCACTGCTGCACATTGTTGGAGATCAAGGTGTGTGGTGTTGAGTGTGTGCAAATGAGAGTTGTTGCACGGCTAGACCCCTGCCTCCATGTTGGCCTTGGCTGACAGGCTGTGCTGATTGATTTGTGCTTGTGTAGGTGTGATTGTAGTTTGTTGCTCAGGACACATGACTGTGGTTCACAGTGTGAACGACATCTAGCTTTGTCATCACAGTGGGATCATCATGCAGGCCACGGTCACCACGATGTGGGGTCCCTGGGGGTAGTGCTGTGGTGGGTCTGTCTCTTGCTGTGTTATTTGCTGTTCCTACAAGCTTGTGTGACATTTGTAATTTGGGCTCCCTCTCATCTAACAATGCCTGTTTGCCCACATAGGGGGATCCGATCCATGAGTGACTTTTGTGTGGCACTGTATACACATCTGTGTAATTGTGATTCAGGCCTCCTCATGTGTTGTGTGGTTACCTGGGGACACTGGCACACCCCCATCACCTGTTGTGTTTGATCTGCAGTGTGAGGCTGCCTGTTTGTGTTTGTGCATCTGCACCACTGCATTGGCATGTCTTTAGTGTGCCATTGGCTGTATGTTGTTTGTTGGCTTTCCCCTGCTGTCCCTGGGACTCCTAGGTCATCAGTCAGCACAATGATCATGGTTTGTATGTCCCATTGCTGCCATGGTATGGTATTTGTTCACCTGACATCTACAGTCTCCAAAGGATATCTACATTTGTGTGTCCATTGGTGCAGATATGTGGGGCTGCATTATGATGGTCACTTCTGTCATTGTGTTATTGAGGGATGTTGACAATGTCAGCCCCCATGGGTGATGTTTGTCTGCACATGGCCAAAGGTATATCTCATTTGCACTGCACTGTTTGCCTCACCCAATGTGTGTTGCTATGGGACACAAGCACTACTATGCCACAGATGTGTTTGTTGTTCTGTGACCAGGAATCATCCATGCAGTTTGGCATTTGCAGCTTTTACCATTACTACACTTACCTTTTGGTCACTGTGGTGATGGGTGTTTAGACCCCATTGCCACAATGTTCAGAATGTACTTCAGCTATGGACCCCAGACTTCCCATTTGGTCACTGTGGTGATGGGTGTTTAGACCCCATTGCCACACTGTTCAATTGGGCTTCAGCTATGGACCCCAGACTTACCTTTTGGTCACTGTGGTGATGGGTGTTTAGACCCCATTGCCACAATGTTCAGAATGTGCTTCAGCTATGGACCCCAGACTTACCTTTTGGTCACTGTGGTGATGGGTGTTTAGACCCCATTGCCACAATGTTCAGAATGTGCTTCAGCTATGGACCCCAGACTTCCCATTTGGTCACTGTGGTGATGGGTGTTTAGACCCCATTGCCACACTGTTCAATTGGGCTTCAGCTATGGACCCCAGACTTACCTTTTGGTCACTGTGATGATGGGGTGTTATTCCCCATTGCCACAGTGGTCATGGTCTGCTTGCATTGTGGAGGCCACACAAATTTATGTGTGACACATGTGATTGGGGGTCACATTGTATGCTCACTGACATGTTCAGTGTTGTGGGCATTTGACACAGACTACACACGCTTGTCATGGTGTTGGTGGGATGTATTTCCAGGCATTCCTTATGTTGGAGTATGCTGGTTGTGTCATGCATTTCCCGTCCTATGTTTAGGGGTGGTGGTAGTGGTAGGCATCCAGCCCCTATGAGTGGGGATGGTAGTAGTGACAGGCATCCAGCCCCCCCTGAGTAGGGGTGGTGTTGGTGGTAGGCATCCATCCCCCTATGGGTGGGGTTGGTAGTAGTGACAGGCATCCAGCCCCCCCCTGAGTAGTGGTGGTGGTGGTGGTAGGCATCCAGCCCCCCCTGAGTAGGGGTGGTGGTAGTGGTAGGCATCCAGGCCCCCCTGAGTAGGGGTGGTGGTAGTGGTAGGCATCCGGCCCCCCCTGAGTAGGGGTGGTGGTAGTGGTAGGCATCCAGGCCCCCTGAGTAGGGGTGGTGGTGGTGGTAGGCATCCAGGCCCCCTGAGTAGGGGTGGTGGTAGTGGTAGGCATCCAGCCCCCCATGAGTAGGGGTGGTGGTAGTGGTAGGCATCCAGGCCCCCTGAGTAGGGGTGGTGGTAGTGGTAGGAATCCATCCCCCTATGAGTGGGGATGGTAGTAGTGACAGGCATCCAGCCCCCCCTGAGTAGGGGTGGTGTTGGTGGTAGGCATCCATTCCCCTATGGGTGGGGTTGGTAGTAGTGACAGGCATCCAGCCCCCCCTGAGTAGGGGTGGTGGTAGTGGTAGGCATCCAGGCCCCCCTGAGTAGGGGTGGTGGTAGTGGTAGGCATCCAGCCCCCCATGAGTAGGGGTGGTGTTAGTGGTAGGCATCCAGGCCCCCCTGAGTAGGGGTGGTGGTGGTGGTAGGCATCCAGCCCCCCCTGAGTAGGGGTGGTGGTAGTGGTAGGCATCCAGGCCCCCCTGAGTAGGGGTGGTGGTAGTGGTAGGCATCCGGCCCCCCATGAGTAGGGGTGGTGATAGTGGTAGGCATCCAGGCCCCCCTGAGTAGGGGTGGTGGTAGTGGTAGGCATCCATCCCCCTATGGGTGTGTATGGCATCGGTGGTAGCCATCCCGCCCCTATGGTTCTGCTGTTGCTGGTGTACGTCATTTCTGCATCCCTATGTGTGTGTGACATATGTTGGGTACGTGTGGTTTGTTTGTGTAGTGGGTGTTTGACTTACCGTCTTCGCCGTACGCGTCCGTACCGGTCCTGGTAATAGATGTAGAGTATTGGTAGGACCTGCACGATGGGATTCATGGTTTGTTCGTCTCGTTCGGGTTTCTCGTGGCTTCGACTCGTACTCGTCGCTGTCTTGTTCGTCTCATAGCCATGGATCGTCTTGTGGCGCGAATCGGAGCTTATGTGCAGCTCTCCCGGATGCTCTGACGTGACGGACGTAGCGACGGGTTGGGCGCGTACGGAATGCGCATCGTACTAGTCCGGCCGGAAGGTGCTGTGTATTTGCTTCTGTGCGACTCGATTGGACGTTTACGGATCCAGCTCGGGCGGGGAACAGGAGCTGTAATGGGTGAGTACGGCTCGCTCGGAATCTGGGCTGTTATGCGCATCGTACTTGTTCGTTCGGATGGCTGTTCGAATTGGTCGGGAAACACGCGTTCGGCTTGGTTTTTTTCCGGACAAATACTGTTAGGTGCGCTTCCGGCCGAGATCGGAATCGACCCCATGGTAGTGTCTGGGGGGTATTCGCAAATCTGTCGTGACGTTCAGCGCGGCACCTTGTGTAACTTCACACCGAATTCGCGAATCTCTACAGGAGCCTGTTAATGCATTTACCATAATACTACTATTATATTTAATCTCCAGTCGATATACTGTAAAAGTGCTGATGAAGGAAATTTGTATTTCCGAATAGGTACTATGTGTAAACCACTCTCCTTTCTAGTTTGAAAGTACAGTGCATTTAGGACCCTTCCCCCACACTGTTTTACCTTAGGTGCTGGAGCATCCTCCTTGGCAACACTCTACTGTACAACTAGGTCATAAGTTCACAGCACTTTTAGACAGCAGCATACTAGCTTCAAGTTCAACTGTAACAGGTGTGATTGAGTCTTTGAAAATGTTAGCATATCTAAAATCTAAAACAACATAACTTCTTTTTAAACTTACCAGAACCAATCGCGGATCCACTTTCTTTACTCATGAAATCACTACACATTTTAGCTACCAACATATTTACAGCATCCAATCAAATATGTCCTTTTTAAAGTAGCACCTGACCTCCATTTTAACTGCCTTCTATTTTGAAAACTGTCTCATTCAGCTCCAGCCTGCTCCTGAGTGCTACTGCTCCTTGCCTTCAAAATAGTCAGAGTGTGGATTGTGGGTCACATCTATGGGTTTTGGCCAAGAGAGTGTGCTAGAAAGAGTGACATTGACAGGTACTTGAGTTTGCCTAATGTGGACATTACTTGGATTGGCCAGAGAGGGTTGGAGTGGCAGCAATTGCTGCCTTTGGTTGAGAGCATTGCAGATTGTCTACATCCAGACCTCTTAATTGTGATTGTAAATCATAATGAGGAAGACATTTGGCCAATCAATTACACTTTTCTCTTGCACTGCTTAGGTGTACTCCAACATTTGTCAAAGGCAGAAATGGAAATGGCCAGGCAAATTCTGTCCACAAATATGTAAAGCCAGTAAACATGTTAATATAACTGTTCATCCATTCCTTAGAGACCACAACATGGGCTCCATCACCAACAACAACAACTTGCGCTTTCACATGGAGCATATATTCAGAAGTGACGGAGTACATTTCTCGAAGAAAGGCAACAGAATATTCCTTAACAACTTGAATAACTGCATCCTGTTTTATGTGTAGTTATAACCTACAAACCATAAACACAGAGGCTCTACTCAGAGCCACCTTTTTTCCAAACACTGGTTCATTTTAAAAATCTTTTTTTTTATTCGAGAATCCTACTCAAATCCACAAATCACAAAAACACATCCAATACACAACAGCACACTTTTGGTTTACGAATCCATCTTGAATCCACAAAGCAAAAAATATACATTTAAGACAGACTAACACATTTAGTAATCACAACTATGTGCTTGACTCTCTCTATTTCTCAATGATCATGTGAGTGGATGCATGAGTGTCTGACTGGGTCTTTAAGTGGGTGCATGATTGTCTGAGTGGATCTGTAAGTGGATGCATGAATGTGTGAGTAGTTTTGTGAGTGGGTGCGTCAGTGTCTGAGTGAGTCTGTGAGTGGGGGAATAAGTCTGAGATTGGATCTTTGACTGACTGCATAAGTCTCTGAGTAGGTCTGTGAGTGGGTGCATGACTGTCTGAATGCATTTGTGAGTGACTGTGACTGTGTCAGTGTCTGAGTGGGTCTGTGAGTGAGTGCATTAGTGTTGGACTAGGTCTGTGATTTGGTGCATTATTCTTTTACTGGATCTGTGAGTGGGTATGTCAGTGTCTAAGTGAGTCTGTGAGTGGGTGCATAAGTCTCTGAGTGGGTGTTTGACTGGGTGCGTGAGTGTCTGAGTGGGTTTGTGAGTAGGTGCATGACTCTCTGAGTGGGTGTGTGAGTGGCTGCATGAGTGACTCAATGGGTCTGTGAGTGGGTGTAAAAAAGTGACTGAGTGGGTCTGTGAGTGCATCCGTGAGTGGCTGAGTGAGTTTGTGAGTAGATGCATATGTCTCGCAGTGGGTCTATGAGTTGCTGCATGAGTGGGTATGAGAGTGGGTACATGAGAATCTGGGTGGGTGTATCAGTGGATGTATAACTCTCTGAGTAGGTCTGTAAGTGGGTGCATGAGTGTCTGAGTGGGTATGTGAGTGGGTGTGTGAGAATCTGAGTGGGTGTGTGAGTGGGTGCATGAATCTCTGAGTGAGTCTGTGAATGAGTGGGTGTCTTAGTGGGTCTGTAAGTGGGTACATGAGGGCCAGAGTGGGTGTGAGTGGGTACATGAGTGTCTGAGTGGGTCTGTAAGTGGGTGTGTGAGTTTCTCAGCAGATATGTGAGAGGGGACATGTGAATCTGAGTGGGTGTGTGAGTGGGTATGTGAGTGTCTCAGTGGGTCTGTGAGTGGGTATGTTAGGGTCTGACTGGGTGTGTGAATGAGGTCATGAGTCTCTCAGTGGATCTGTGAGTGGGTACATGAGGATCTGAGTGCATATGTGAGTGGGTGCATGAATATCTAACTGGCTCTGCGAGTGGGTGTATGAGTGTCTCAGTGGGTCTGTTTGAGAGTAAGTAAGGGCTGGAGTGGGTTTGTGAGTGGGTGCATGAGTCTCTGAGTGAGGCTGTGAGTGGGTGCATGTGGGTCTGACTGGGTGTGTGAGTGGGTACATGTGGGTCTGACTGGTTGTGTGAGTGGGTGTGTGAGTGTCTCAGTGGGTCTGTGAGGGGATGGGTAAGTATATGAGTGAGTGTCTTTTTTAAAATATATTGATAGAATTTGCGAATTAATCATGAATTTACACAGGGTGCCTGCGCTGAACACCATGACGGATTTGCGAATATTACCACTTGGAATAAAAAAACAATTTCTGGGCATGTTCTTCCCACCAGAGGTCCCTCACAGACCCTAATATACTGCCCAGGGGGTCAGGGTACCTCTACCCTGCACCCTTACACTACATTATATATTTTGTTTCGCTGCCAAGGACCATTCCCCTGTGTGTAAAATGGTGCCTGCAACTTTGTACTCAGGTTGCGTCCAGCCAATCACAGCTGTGCTGTTGGCGCGTGAATTCGCGAACAATTCGCGAAGGATTTGCGCCTCTAGATATCCAAATTTGGATTTCCTATAATATCTCCAAAACTACTGAAGATATTTACACCAAATTACAAAAAGCGTGACCTCAGAAACAAAATTTACCTTTCTGTCAAATTTGGTGTAATTCCGTCCAGCAGTTGAGACTGTAGTCGTGTTCAAACCCTTATGGGAATTAACATGGAAAACACACTGTTTTTACCCCCCCCCCTTTTTCCTTGGCCCCCACTTCTCGGATCACGTCCGAACTTTTCCATTTTCCATGCACAACTAGAATCACCGGCACACTTTTTTGTTTTTAACATTTTGTGAAGATTTTTCAAATGGTGCCAAAGATATAGGGAAGTCATAAAATGCTTTTCCTATGGAATCATGGTCCTACCTATAACTACATGGTGTTGGCGCAATTCTGCAAAACAATGATTGAACATGTGCTCTCTTGCAAACAAATTGTACAGCCCCTGCCCCTCACTGCCCTTTCACCCAACCATCCGGTGCCTTGCAAAAGGAATCCACACAATCCATCCAGAACTGCTGGGGCAGTTTCTGTCTGTCCCTAAATTTCTGCCTGTGCTTCTCAGGAATTATGCCATATTTCCTTACAAGGGTTTCCTTCATGGGGGGGATACCTCATCCTGTCCTCCTTCTGTAGGGCTAGAAGGGAGTCCCTCTCCTCAGTAGGGATATGCTTCCAAAGGCTATCCCCAAATCCTCCGCAGAGACATCATGCATCTGTAAAGCCACCTCATTAGCCTCAAACCACTTGCCAATGTCATCCCCACAACAAAGTCAGGCACCAGGGCATCAAGAATATGGACCCTCTTGTCTCCAGAGGGCACTGTAGGTACACCAGCACCATCACTGCTGGACCCTGCCTGCCTGGACTTGATGTCCAACTCCTTAAGTCTCCTCTCATGAGCCAACTACTCAAAAGCAATTCTTTCCTTCATGGCAAGTTTCTTTTCATCCATGGTAATTTTCTTAAGCTTTGCCTCCATGGCCAGTCTGTATCCCTCCATCTTTAACTGGGCCATCTGCAGCCTAAACTCCCTCTCTGCCTTGTCTGACAGCTGCTCTTGGCACAGGTCTCGAGAAGATACACTGCTCTCTGCTCTGGCAGGGAGTTCAAATTTGGGGGTTAAATCACCCACTCAGCTAACTGCTTCATCGCAGGGATGGAATCTAGACCCTGCTCTGACTCCTCCACATCATTCTCCAAATCCTTGTCCTCTGTTGTGACTGGCAACTGGTGGACAGTTGCCATTCCCTTAGAGCCTTTTGGAGCTTCACCTTCTTGGTTTTCCTTTTGGTGAGCAGCCCCCTCTCCTTGCAAAATTCCTTGAGCTCAGCCACTGTGTAGCTCTCCAGATTGAGGAGCTCAAATTCTATCTTTGCAGCTGAAGTCACAGGCACAAAATGCCAGTTAGAGTATGGGTGAATTTGGAAAAAGCAAAAAGGCCAATTAGGTTGAATTTAAAACTTAAATTGGTCTCAGATTATTTATCTGGGATTTTTAGTGTAACACAAAATTATGGTATGGCACTGCACAAACACAAGTGCTAGTTCTCACCACTGATCCCCAGTGTAAGAAATGTGGTTACTGGTTGAGGGGGGTACAACCCTACTCAAGCAACAATCATAATTCTTGTCAGGGTGAGGCATAGGCAAACCCCAAATTAAGCAGTGCTCAACCCTCTGGTAGCTTGGCACAGAGCAGTCAGGCTTAATTTAGAGGCAATGTGTAAAGTATTTATGCAGCAATTCAAACAGTAATAAAGTGAAAACACAACACAAGACAAGAAAAATCCCATTCCAATTTAGAAAAATAAAGTACATTTTAATAAAGAAATGAAGATCAAAACAGCAAAAATTCAATCAGTAGAACTGGAGATACGCAATTTTAAAGATTTCAGTAAAAATAGCGCCAAAAGTACAAAGTGTCAACTGTGGATATCTGGTCATGCAGACTGGGACAAAGTCACAAGTTTAGGCCAACTGCGATACAGCACGGGCCAGCTACAGGAATCCAGTTAGGCTCGCTGAACAAGAGTACTTTAAATCCCGGTTGCGGAGCGTTGAGAGGTCTCGTGCTGAGGATTTGTCGCACAGCCATGGCGATGCATTCATTTGAGGAGCTGCGAATCGAGGACCTTTCATCATTTTTGAGGATCCCGTTGATGAGAACATACAATGCGAAGTCTGGAGTTGAGGATGTATCATGCAGTCGAGGCAATTTGTCGGTTCAGAAGAGCTGTGAGTCTGCGATGTGAGAACCTGTGTCACTGTTGAGGAAGCCGTCGATGAGGGAGTCCTGCGTCATGGATGCAGGGAGCCTCAGCGATATTGGTGCAAATTCACACAGGCCAATGCGGTGTCCTTTACTCGAGACTCCTCGCAGCAGAGGTGATGCATCGGTTCTGCTCTAGTTTGCACCGTGCAGCAGAGGAGATGCATCAGTTATGTTGAGTCCACAGATGGGCTGGCAAAGCAACTTTAGGCCCACTTCCAAGGGTCCAGAACTGGGGTGGTACCACTTGGCAGGGTAGGACTCACAGATGGCAGAATGCAAGTGCTGGGGTCAAGGTTGTTGGAGTCTTCTGTTGTTGAGGCTCTAGTCTGGAGGCATCCAACTAGCCTTTGCATTCACAATTGGTTCCTGGGTTCAACAGATGTAGGTCCAGTCCTTCTTACCCAGGCAAGAGGACAGCAGGTCAGCACAGCAGGGCAGCAGTCCTTCAGAGCAGCAGTCCAACAGAGTGGCAGTCCTTTCAGCAGCACAGCAGTCCCAGGCAAAGTATCCACAGGTCCATAAGTGTACTGAAGTGTTGGTTTCTGGGGTCCAATATTTATACCTGGGCCTTCCTTTGAAGTAGGAAAACCTACTAGAGGTTTCTCTTTGAAGTCGCAGGCATCCTGCTTTCCTTGTCCTGACTACAGACTCACTACCGGGGGCATGCAGCCCTTATTGCAGAGGCAAGACACAGCCTATTCAAGTGTAAGCAGGGCTGTGCCCAGCTCCACCCTCCCATTCTGCCAGGGATGGCCCATCTAGGCATAACTAAGATCTCTATTGTGTGTGGCTCTCTATGAGGAATACACAAAGCTCAACTGTCAGCTAACCCAGTCATGTGACCCAGAGACAGGTTGCAGGCACTAAATGATTATGGTAGGAAAATGCCAACTTTCAAAAAGGGACAACAAAACAGCTTTGATGCACTCAAATTACACAAAATAAACAAGGTCTTCAGAAGAAACAAACCTAAACTCACTTACAGTGTGCACCCTCTGAGATGGTTCTACCCAACCACCTGTTCGAAATTGAAGAGGAGTGTGAGAAGTTGGCCTGGTATATGCTGTCCACTAATTATAGTGGGCACCTTGCACCAGTCCAAACAACCCCTTATTGGAGATAGGTTAAAGACAACCTTATTGAAAGCTATCCTAGTGGTAGCTATGGAGAGCAGCCTTCAGGCTAAGTCTTGAAGGAATGTAAAGCAGCTTGTTTTACCAGTCTATAATCTCTTGAGTGATCAAATGAAAGAGCACCACACCAGATATATATTCAAAATATATGTATTTATTGCTAAACACACCCTCTAGTCTCTTTATGAGGCTAGAGTTCGAAGTACATAAGTTATAAGTTATTTAAACACAGTAATAGCACAAATACACGTTTGGGCCCTAGGGGCGTACCAAACCATATACCAATAAAGTGGTATAAGAACCACGACTGAGCTAGACACTAGGCCTAGAGCCTCTAGAAGTGCTTGGACCACAAGGAACCACCCAAGGTAGTGACACAGGGGACCCACGGGGACGCGTGCAGTGTAAAT
>CAWUFW010029188.1:0-19616 GCA_963921515.1 Calotriton arnoldi | reverse complement strand
TAGAACAGGTCAGATATGCAGAAAGAGGAAAAGAAGTGAGAGATAAGAGAGCGTAGAAAGAAACAAGAGAGGTATAGAAAATACATGAGAAAGAGTCAAGGAGGTAGAAAGAGTGTGGTAGGAAGTAATAGAAAGAGGCAGAGAGGTGGAAAGAGGTGAGGTATAGAAGCAATCATAATAAACACACACACACCAAATAATAAGAGCATGAAGGATGTATACATATATATGTTAATAAAAACACACACATGTAAACAAAAAAAACACATATAATACACACACAATAATAAATAATAAAATACAATAAATAACAACACAATAACAACAAACAACAATAAATAACACAATAAAATAAAATAGAAAGAAATAAACAGAGCTTACAGGCTGGATAAAAGAAAAACCCCCACAAGATAGCACATATGAGGCAGAAAGAATACATAGCAAAGGCAGGAGAGGTGCAGAAAGAAGGAACAGGGGTGCAGAAAGAGGCAAGAGGGATGCAGACAGAGGGAAGAGAAGTGCATAAGGAGGGAAGAGAGGTGCAGAAACAGGCAACAGATGTGCAGAAAGAGGGAAGAGGGGTACATAAAGAGGGAAGAGGGGTGCAGAAAGAAGCAAGAGAGGTGAAGTAAGAAGCAGGAGAAGTGCAGAAAGAGGCAAGAGAAAAGCAGAAAGAGGCAAGAGATGTGCAGAAACAGGCAAGAGAGGTGCAGAAAGAGGCAAAAGGGATGCAGAAAGAAGCAAGAGAGGTGCAGAAAGAAGCAAGGGAAGTGCAGAAAGGTGCAAGTAAGGTGCAGAAAGAGGTAAGAGAAGTGCAGAAAGAGGCAAGAGAGGTGCAGAAAGAGGTAAAAGAGGTACAGAAAGAGGGAAGAGGGTGCAGAAAGAGCCAAGAGAGGTGCAGAAAGAAACAACAGAAATGCAGAAAGAGGCAAGAGAAGTGCAGAAAGAGGCAGGAGAGGTGCAGAAAGAGGGAACAGGGGTGCGGAAAGAGGCAAGAGGGGTGCAGAAAGAAGCAATAGAAGTACAGAAAGAAGCAATAGAGGTGCAGAAAGAAACAAGAGAAGTGGAGAAAGAAGCAACAGCGGTGCAGAAAGAGGCAAGAGAGGTGCATAAAGAGGCAAGAGGGGTGCAGAAAGAGGCAAGAGAAGTTCAGAAAGAAGCAACAGGGGTGCAGAAAGAGGCATGAAAACTGCAGAAAGAGGTAAGAGAGGTGCAGAAATAGGCAAGAGAGGTGCAGAAAGAGGGATACAGAAAGAGGCAATCGGGGTGCAGAAAGAAGCAATAGAGGTCCAGAAAGAAGCAACAGAGGTGCAGAAAGAAGCAAGAGAAGTGCAGAAAGGAGCAACAGAGGTGCAGAAAGAGGCAAGAGGGGTGCAGAAAGAGGGAAGAGAAGTGCAGAAAGAAGCAACAGAAATGCAGAAAGAGGCAAAAGAAGTGCAGAAAGAGGGAAGAGGTGTGCAGAAAGAAGCAAGAGAGGTGCAGAAAGAAACAACAGAAATGCAGAGAGAGGCAAGAGAAGTGCAGAAAGAGGCAGGATAGGTGCCAAAAGAGGCAGGAGAGGTGCAGAAAGAGGGAACAGGGGTGCAGAAAGAGGCAAGAGGGGTGCAGAAAGAAGCAATAGAGGTACAGAAAGAAGCAATAGAGGTACAGAAAAAGCAATAGAGGTGCAGAAAGAGGCAAGAGAAGAGGAGAAAGAAGCAACAGAGGTGCAGAAAGAGGCAAGAGGGGTGCATAAAGAGGCAAGAGGGGTGCAGAAAGAAGCAATAGAGGTCCAGAAAGAAGCAATAGAGGTGCAGAAAGAAGCAAGAGAAGTGCAGAAAGAAGCAACAGAGGTGCAGAAAGAGGCAAGAGGGGTGGAGACAGAGGGAAGAGAAGTGCAGAAAGAAGCAACAGAAATGCAGAAAGATTCACAAGAAGTGCAGGAAGAGGCAAGAGAAGTGCATAAGGAGGCAAGAGAGGTGCAGAAACAGGCAACAGAGGTGCAGAAAGAGGGAAGAGGGGTGCAGAAAGAGGGAAGAGGGGTGCAGAAAGAAGCAAGAGAGGTGAAGAAAGAAGCAGGAGAAGTGCAGAAAGAGGCAAGAGAAGAGCAGAAAGAGGCAAGAGATGTGCAGAAACAGGCAAGAGAGGTGCATAAAGAGGCAAAAGGGATGCAGAAAGAAGCAAGAGAGGTGCAGAAAGAAGCAAGGGAAGTGCAGAAAGGTACAAGTAAGGTGTAGAAAGAGGCAAGAGAAGTGCAGAAAGAGGCAAGAGACGTGAAGAAAGAGGTAAAAGAGGTGCAGAAAGAGGGAAGAGGGTGCAGAAAGAGCCAAGAGAGGTGCAGAAAGAAACAACAGAAATGCAGAAAGAGGCAAGAGAAGTGCAGAAAGAGGCAGGAGAGGTGCCGAAACAGGGAACAGGGGTGCAGAAAGAGGCAAGAGGTTTGCAGAAAGAAGCAATAGAGGTACAGAAAGAAGCAATAGAGGTGCAGAAAGAAGCAAGAGAAGTGGAGAAAGAAGCAACAGAGGTGCAGAAAGAGGCAAGAGGGGTGCATAAAGAGGCAAGAGGGGTGCAGAACGAGGCAAGAGAAGTTCAGAAAGAAGCAACAGGGGTGCAGAAAGAGGCAAACAGCAGAAAGAGGTAAGAGAGGTGCAGAAATAGGCAAGAGAGGTGCAGAAAGAGGGATACAGAAAGAGGCAATCGGGGTGCAGAAAGAAGCAATAGAGGTCCAGAAAGAAGCAACAGAGGTGCAGAAAGAAGCAAGAGAAGTGCAGAAAGAAGCAACAGAGGTGCAGAAAGAGGCAAGAGGAGTGCAGAAAGAGGGAAGAGATGTGCAGAAAGAAGCAACTGAAATGCAGAAAGAGGCAAGAGAAGTGCAGAAAGAGGGAAGAGGGGTGCAGAAAGAAGCAAGAGAGGTGCAGAAATAAGCAAGACAAGGGCAGAAAGAATCAAAAGAAGTGCAGGAAGAGGCAAAAGGCATGCAGAAAAAAGCAAGAGATGTGCAGAAAGAAGCAAGGAGGGAAGTGCAGAAAGAAGCAAGTTAGGTGCAGAAAGAGGCAACAGAAGTGCAGAAAGAGGCAAGAGGGGTGCAGAAAGAGGCAAGAGAGGTGCAGAAAGAGGGATACAGAAAGAGGCAAGAGGGGTGCCGAAAGAAGCAATAGAGGTCCAGAAAGAAGCAATAGAGGTGCAGAAAGAAGCAAGATAAGTGCAGAAAGAAGCAACAGAAATGCAGAAAGAGTCACGAGATGTGCAGAAAGAGGCAAGAGAAGTGCAGAAAGAGGCAAGAGAGGTGCAGAAACAGGCAACAGAGGTGCAGAAAGAGGGAAGATGGGTGCAGAAAGAGGGAAGAGGGGTGCAGAAAGAAGCAAGAGAGGTGCAGAAAGAAGCAAGAGAAGTGCAGAAAGAGGCAAGAGAAGAGCAGAAAAAGGCAAGAGATGTGCAGAAACAGGCAAGAGAGGTGCAGAAAGAGGCAAAAGGGATGCATAAAGAAACAAGAGAGGTGCAGAAAGAAGCAAGGGAAGTGCGGAAAGATGCAAGTAAGGTGCAGAAAGAGGCAAGAGAAGTGCAGAAAGAGGCAAGAGTGGTGCAGAAAGAGGGAAGAGGGTGCAGAAAGAGCCAAGAGAGGTGTAGAAAGAAACAACAGAAATGCAGAAAGAGGCAAGAGAAGTGCAGAAAGAGGCAGGAGAGGTGCCGAAACAGGCAGGAGAGATGCAGAAAGAGGGAACAGAGGTGCAGAAAGAGGCAAGAGGGGTGCAGAAAGAAGCAATAGAGGTACAGAAAGAAGCACGTGAGGTTCAGAAGCAGGCAGGAGAGGTGCAGAAAGAAGGAACAGGGGTGCAGAAAGAGGCAAGAGAGGTACAGAAAGAGTGAAGAGGAGTGCAGAAAGAGGCAAGAGTGGTGCAGAAAGAAGCAGGTGAGGTGCAAAAAAAGGCAACAGAGGTGGTTCCGAAACAGGCAGGAGAGGTGCAGAAAGAAGGAACAGGGGTGCAGAAACAGGTCAGAGAAGTGCAGAAAGAGGCAAGAGAAGTGCTGAAAGAGACAAGAGAGTCGCAGAAAGAAACAAGAGAGGTATAGAAAAAAGCAAGAGAAGTGCAGAAAGAGTCAAGTGAGGTGCAGAAAGAGTGAAGAGAAGTGCAGAAAGAGGCAAGAGGGGTGCAGAATGAGGCAAGTGAGGTACAGAAACAGGCAAGAGGGGTACAGAAAAAGAGAAGGGATGTGCATAAAGAAGCAACAGATGTGCAGAAGGAGGAAATAGAACTGCAGAAAGTGGAAAAAGGGTTGCAGAAAAAGGCAAGAGGGGTGAAGAAAGAAGGAACAGGGGTGCAGAAAGAGGCCAGAGAGGTACATAAAGAGGTAAGAGGGGTACAGAAAGAGGCAAGAGGGGTGCAGAAAGAAGCAAGTGAGGTGCATAAAAAGGCAACAGAGGTGGTTCAGAAACAGGCAGGAGAGGTGCAGAAAGAAGGAACAGGGGTGCAGAAACAGGTCAGAGAAGTGCAGAAAGAGGCAAGAGAAGTGCTGAAAGAAACAACAGAGGTGTAGAAAGAAGCAAGAGAAGTGATGAAAGAGACAAGAGAGTCACAGAAAGAAACAAGAGAGGTATAGAAAAAAGCAAGAGAAGTGCAGAAAGAGTCAAGTGAGGTGCAGAAAGAGGCAAGAGAAGTACAGAAAGAGGCAAGAGAGGTGCAGAAAGAGGCAAGTGAGGAACAGAAAAAGGCAAGACAGGTACAGAAAAAGGGAAGGGATGTGAAGAAAGAAGCAACAGAGTTGCAGAAGGAGGAAAGAAAACTGCAGAAAGTGGAAAGAGGGGTGCAGAAAAAGGCAGGAGAGGTGCAGAAAGAAGGAACAGGGGTGCGGAAAGAGGCAAGAGAGGTACAGAAAGAGGGAAGAGGGGTGCAGAAAGAGGCAAGAGGGGTGCAGAAAGAAGCAAGTGAGGTGCAAAAAAAGGCAACAGAGGTGGTTCAGAAACAGGCAGGAGAGGTGCATAAAGAAGGAACAGGGGTGCAGAAACAGGTCAGAGAAGTGCAGAAAGAGGCAAGAGAAGTGCTGAAAGAAGCAACAGAGGTGTAGAAAGAAGCAAGAGAAGTGATGAAAGAGACAAGAGAGTTGCAGAAAGAAACAAGAGAGGTATAGAAAAAAGCAAGAGAAGTGCAGAAAGAGTCAATTGAGGTGCAGAAAGAGGCAAGAGAAGTGCAGAGAGAGGCAAGAGAGGTGTAGAAAGAGGCAAATGAGGTACAGAAACAGGCAAGAGTGGTACAGGAAAAGGGAAGGGATGTGCACAAAGAAGCAACATAGGTGCAGGAGGAGGAAAGAGAATGGCAGAAAGTGGAAAGAGGGGTGAAGAAAAAGGCAAGAGGGGTGCAGAAAGAAGCAAGAGAGATGCAGAAAAAAGTAAGAGAAGTGCAGAAAGAACCAACGGAGGTGCAGAAAGAGGCAAGAGGGGTGCAGAAAAAGGCAAGAGAGGTGCAAAAACAAGTAGGAGAGGTGCAGAAAAAGGGAACAGGGGTGCAGAAAGAAGCAATAGAGGTACAGAAAGAAGCAAGAGAGGTACAGAAAGAGTGAAGAGGAGTGCAGAAACAGGCAGGAGAGGTGCAGAAAGAAGGAACAGGGGTGCAGAAAGAGGCAAGAGAGGTACAGAAAGAGTGAAGAGGAGTGCAGAAAGAGGCAAGAGTGGTGCAGAAAGAAGCAAGTGAGGTGCAAAAAAAGGCAACAGAGGTGGTTCCGAAACAGGCAGGAGAGGTGCAGAAAGAAGGAACAGGGGTGCAGAAACAGGTCAGAGAAGTGAAGAAAGAGGCAAGAGAAGTGCTGAAAGAAGCAACAGAGGTGTAGAAAGAAGCAAGAGAAGTGGTGAAAGAGACAAGAGAGTTGCAGAAAGAAACAAGAGAGGTATAGAAAAAAGCAAGAGAAGTGCAGAAAGAGTCAAGTGAGATGCAGAAAGAGTGAAGAGAAGTGCAGAAAGAGGCAAGAGGGGTTCAGAATGAGGCAAGTGAGGTACAGAAACAGGCAAGAGGGGTACAGAAAAAGAGAAGGGATGTGCATAAAGAAGCAACAGATGTGCAGAAGGAGGAAAGAGAACTGCAGAAAGTGGAAAAAGGGTTGCAGAAAAAGGCAAGAGGGGTGCAGAAAGAAGGAACAGGGGTGCAGAAAGAGGCCAGAGAGGTACAGAAAGAGGTAAGAGGGGTACAGAAAGAGGCAAGAGGGGTGCAGAAAGAAGCAAGTGAGGTGCATAAAAAGGCAACAGAGGTGGTTCAGAAACAGGCAGGAGAGGTGCAGAAAGAAGGAACATGGGTGCAGAAACAGGTCAGAGAAGTGCAGAAAGAGGCAAGAGAAGTGCTGAAAGAAACAACAGAGGTGTAGAAAGAAGCAAGAGAAGTGATGAAAGAGACAAGAGAGTCGCAGAAAGAAACAAGAGAGGTATAGAAAAAAGCAAGAGAAGTGCAGAAAGAGTCAAGTGAGGTGCAGAAAGAGGCAAGAGAAGTACAGAAAGAGGCAAGAGAGGTGCAGAAAGAGGCAAGTGAGGTACAGAAAAAGGCAAGACGGGTACAGAAAAAGGGAAGGGATGTGCAGAAAGAAGCAACAGAGTTGCAGAAGGAGGAAAGAAAACTGCAGAAAGTGGAAAGAGGGGTGCAGAAAAAGGCAGGAGAGGTGCAGAAAGAAGGAACAGGGGTGCGGAAAGAGGCAAGAGAGGTACAGAAAGAGGGAAGAGGGGTGCAGAAAGAGGCAAGAGGGGTGCAGAAAGAAGCAAGTGAGGTGTAAAAAAAGGCAACAGAGGTGGTTCAGAAACAGGCAGGAGAGGTGCATAAAGAAGGAACAGGGGTGCAGAAACAGGTCAGAGAAGAGCAGAAAGAGGCAAGAGAAGTGCTGAAAGAAGCAACAGAGGTGTAGAAAGAAGCAAGAGATGTGATGAAAGAGACAAGAGAGTTGCAGAAAGAAACAAGAGAGGTATAGAAAAAAGCAAGAGAAGTGCAGAAAGAGTCAAGTGAGGTGTAGAAAGAGGCAAGAGAAGTGCAGAGAGAGGCAAGAGAGGTGCAGAAAGAGGCAAGTGAGGTACAGAAACAGGCAAGAGGGGTACAGGAAAAGGGAAGGGATGTGCACAAAGAAGCAACATAGGTGCAGGAGGAGGAAAGAGAATGGCAGAAAGTGGAAAGAGGGGTGATGAAAAAGGCAAAAGGGGTGCAGAAAGAAGCAAGAGAGATGCAGAAAAAAGCAAGAGAAGTGCAGAAAGAACCAACGGAGGTGCAGAAAGAGGCAAGTGGGGTGCAGAAAGAGGCAAGAGAGGTGCAAAAACAAGTAGGAGAGGTGCAGAAAAAGGGAACATGGGTGCAGAAAGAGGCAAGAAGGGTGCATAAAGATGCAATAGAGGTGCAGAAAGTAGCAATAGAGATGCAGAAAGAAGGAAGAGAAGTGCAGAAAGAAGCAACAGAGGTGCAGAAAGAGGCAAAAGGGGTGCAGAAAGAGGCAAGAGAAGTTCAGAAAGAAGCAACAGAGGTGCAGAAAGAGGCAAAACAACTGCAGAAAGAGACAAGAGAGGTGCAGAAAGAGGCAAAACAACTGCAGAAAGAGGCAGGAGAGGTGCAGAAAGAGGCAAGAGAGGTGCAGAAAGATGGAAGAGGGATTCAGAAAGAGGCAAGAGGGGTGCAGAAAAAAGCAATAGAGGTCCAGAAAGAAGCAATAGAGGTGCAGAAAGAAGCAAGAGAACTGCAGAAAGAGGCAAGAGAGGTGCAGAAAGAAGCAACAGAGGTGCAGAAAGAAGCAAATGAAGTGCAGGAAGAAGCAACAGAGTTGCAGAAAGAGGCAGGAGAGGTGCCGAAACAGGCAGGAGAGGTGCAGAAAGAGGGAACAGGGGTAAAGAAAGAGGCAAGAGGGGTGCAGAAAGAAGCAATAGAGATGCAGAAAGAAGCAATAGAGGTGCAGAAAGAAGCAAGAGAAGTGGAGAAAGAAGCAACAAAGGTGCAGAAAGAGGCAAGAGGGGTGCAGAAGGAGGCAAGAGAAGTTCAGAAAGAAGCAACAGGGGTGCAGAAAGAGGCATGAAAACTGCAGAAAGAGGTAAGAGAGGTGCAGAAAGAGGCAAGAGAGGTGCAGAAAGAGTGATACAGAAAGTGGCAAGAGGGGTGCAGAAAGAAGCAATAGAGTTCCAGAAAGAAGCAATAGAGGTGCAGAAAGAAGCAAGAGAAGTGCAGAAAGAAGCAACAGAGGTGCAGAAAGAGGCAAGAGGGGTGCAGAGAGAGGGAAGAGAAGTGCAGAAAGAAGCAACAGAAATGCAGAAAGAGTCACAAGAAGTGCAGAAAGAGGCAAGAGAATTGCATAAGGAGGCAAGAGAGGTGCAGAAACAGGCAACAGAGGTGCAGAAAGAGGGAAGGGGGGTACAGAAAGAGGGAAGAGGGGTGCAGAAAGAAGCAAGAGAGGTGAAGTAAGAAGCAGGGGAAGTGCAGAAAGAGGCAAGAGAAAAGCAGAAAGAGGCAAGAGATGTGCAGAAACAGGCAAGAGAGGTGCAGAAAGAGGCAAAAGAGTTGCAGAAAGAAGCAAGAGAGGTGCAGAAAGAAGAAAGGGAAGTGCAGAAAGGTGCAAGTAAGGTGCAGAAAGAGGTAAGAGAAGTGCAGAAAGAGGCAAGAGAGGTGCAGAAAGAGGTAAAAGAGGTACAGAAAGAGGGAAGAGGGTGCAGAAAGAGCCAAGAGAGGTGCAGAAAGAAACAACAGAAATGCAGAAAGAGGCAAGAGAAGTGCAGAAAGAGGCAGGAGAGGTGCAGAAAGAGGGAACAGGGGTGCGGAAAGAGGCAAGAGGGGTGCAGAAAGAAGCAATAGAAGTACAGAAAGAAGCAATAGAGGTGCAGAAAGAAACAAGAGAAGTGGAGAAAGAAGCAACAGAGGTGCAGAAAGAGGCAAGAGGGGTGCATAAAGAGGTAAGAGGGGTGCAGAAAGAGGCAAGAGAAGTTCAGAAAGAAGCAACAGGGGTGCAGAAAGAGGCATGAAAACTGCAGAAAGAGGTAAGAGAGGTGCAGAAATAGGCAAGAGAGGTGCAGAAAGAGGGATACAGAAAGAAGCAATCGGGGTGCAGAAACAAGCAATAGAGGTCCAGAAAGAAGCAACAGAGGTGCAGAAAGAAGCAAGAAAAGTGCAGAAAGAAGCAACAGAGGTGCAGAAAGAGGCAAAATGGGTGCAGAAAGAGGGAAGAGAAGTGCAGAAAGAAGCAACAGAAATGCAGAAAGAGGCAAAAGAAGTGCAGAAAGAGGGAAGAGGCGTGCAGAAAGAAGCAAGAGAGGTGCAGAAAGAAACAACAGAAATGCAGAGAGAGGCAAGAGAAGTGCAGAAAGAGGCAGGAGAGGTGCCGAAAGAGGCAGGAGAGGTGCAGAAAGAGGGAACAGGGGTGCAGAAAGAGGCAAGAGGGGTGCAGAAAGAAGCAATAGAGGTCCAGAAAGAAGCAAAAGAGGTAGAGAAAAAGTAATAGAGGTGCAGAAAGAAGCAAGAGAAGAGGAGAAAGAAGCAACAGAGGTGCAGAAAGAGGCAAGAGGGGTGCATAAAGAGGCTAGAGGGGTGCAGAAAGAGGCAAGAGGAGTGCAGAAAGAAGCAATAGAGGTCCAGAAAGAAGCAACGGAGGTGCAGAAAGAGGCAAAACAACTGCAGAAAGAGGCAAGAGAGGTGCAGAAAGAGGCAAAACAACTGCAGAAAGAGGCAGGGGAGGTGCAGAAAGAGGCAAGAGAGGTGCAGAAAGATGGAAGAGGGATACAGAAAGAGGCAAGAGGGGTGCAGAAAAAAGCATTAGAGGTCCAAAAAGAAGCAAATGAGGTGCAGGAAGAAGCAATAGAGGTGCATAAAGAAGCAAGAGAACTGCAGAAAGAAGCAACAGAGCTGCAGAAAGAAGCAAATGAAGTGCAGGAAGAAGCAACAGAGTTGCAGAAAGAGGCAGGAGAGGTGCCAGAAACAGGCAGGAGAGGTGCAGAAAGAGGGAACAGGGGTAAAGAAAGAGGCAAGAGGGGTGCAGAAAGAAGCAATAGAGATGCAGAAAGAAGCAATAGAGGTGCAGAAAGAAGCAAGAGAAGTGGAGAAAGAAGCAACAAAGGTGCAGAAAGAGGCAAGAGGGGTGCAGAAGGAGGCAAGAGAAGTTCAGAAAGAAGCAACAGGGGTGCAGAAAGAGGCATGAAAACTGCAGAAAGAGGTAAGAGAGGTGCAGAAAGAGGCAAGAGAGGTGCAGAAAGAGTGATACAGAAAGTGGCAAGAGGGGTGCAGAAAGAAGCAATAGAGGTCCAGAAAGAAGCAATAGAGGTGCAGAAAGAAGCAAGAGAAGTGCAGAAAGAAGCAACAGAGGTGCAGAAAGAGGCAAGAGGGGTGCAGAGAGAGGGAAGAGAAGTGCAGAAAGAAGCAACAGAAATGCAGAAAGAGTCACAAGAAGTGCAGAAAGAGGCAAGAGAAGTGCATAAGGAGGCAAGAGAGGTGCAGAAACAGGCAACAGAGGTGCAGAAAGAGGGAAGAGGGGTGCAGAAAGAGGGAAGAGGGGTGCAGAAAGAAGCAAGAGAGGTGAAGTAAGAAGCAGGAGAAGTGCAGAAAGAGGCAAGAGAAAAGCAGAAAGAGGCAAGAGATGTGCAGAAACAGGCAAGAGAGGTGCAGAAAGAGGCTAAAGGGATGCAGAAAGAAGCAAGAGAGGTGCAGAAAGAAGCAAGGGAAGTGCAGAAAGGTGCAAGTAAGGTGCAGAAAGAGGTAAGAGAAGTGCATAAAGAGGCAAGAGGGGTGCAGAAAGAGGCAAGAGAAGTTCAGAAAGAAGCAACAGGGTGCAGAAAGAGGCATGAAAACTGCAGAAAGAGGTAAGAGAGGTGCAGAAATAGGCAAGAGAGGTGCAGAAAGAGGGATACAGAAAGAGGCAATCGGGGTGCAGAAACAAGCAATAGAGGTCCAGAAAGAAGCAACAGAGGTGCGGAAAGAAGCAAGAAAAGTGCAGAAAGAAGCAACAGAGGTGCAGAAAGAGGCAAAAGGGGTGCAGAAAGAGGGAAGAGAAGTGCAGAAAGAAGCAACAGAAATGCAGAAAGAGGCAAAAGAAGTGCAGAAAGAGGGAAGAGGTGTGCAGAAAGAAGCAAGAGAGGTGCAGAAAGAAACAACAGAAATGCAGAGAGAGGCAAGAGAAGTGCAGAAAGAGGCAGGAGAGGTGCCGAAAGAGGCAGGAGAGGTGCAGAAAGAGGGAACAGGGGTGCAGAAAGAGGCAAGAGGGGTGCAGAAAGAAGCAATAGAGGTACAGAAAGAAGCAATAGAGGTAGAGAAAAAGCAATAGAGGTGCAGAAAGAAGCAAGAGAAGAGGAGAAAGAAGCAACAGAGGTGCAGAAAGAGGCAAGAGGGGTGCATAAAGAGGCAAGAGGGGTGCAGAAAGAGGCAAGAGGAGTGCAGAAAGAAGCAATAGAGGTCCAGAAAGAAGCAATAGAGGTGCAGAAAGAAGCAAGAGAAGTGCAGAAAGAAGCAACAGAGGTGCAGAAAGAGGCACGTGGGTTGGAGACAGAGGGAAGAGAAGTGCAGAAAGAAGCAACAGAAATGCAGAAAGATTCACAAGAAGTGCAGAAAGAGGCAAGAGAAGTGCATAAGGAGGCAAGAGAGGTGCAGAAACAGGCAAAAGAGGTTCAGAAAGAGGGAAGAGGGGTGCAGAAAGAGGGAAGAGGGGTGCAGAAAGAAGCAAGAGAGGTGAAGAAAGAAGCAGGAGAAGTGCAGAAAGAGTCAAGAGAAGAGCAGAAAGAGGCAAGAGATGTGCAGAAACAGGCAAGAGAGGTGCATAAAGAGGCAAAAGGGATGCAGAAAGAAGCAAGAGAGGTGCAGGAAGATGCAAGGGAAGTGCAGAAAGGTACAAGTAAGGTGCAGAAAGAGGCAAGAGAAGTGCAGAAAGAGGCAAGAGACGTGCAGAAAGAGGTAAAAGAGGTGCAGAAAGAGGGAAGAGGGTGCAGAAAGAGCCAAGAGAGGTGCAGAAAGAAACAACAGAAATGCAGAAAGAGGCAAGAGAAGTGCAGAAAGAGGCAGGAGAGGTGCCGAAACAGGCAGGAGAGGTGCAGAAAGAGGGAACAGGGGTGCAGAAAGAGGCAAGAGGTTTGCAGAAAGAAGCAATAGAGGTACAGAAAGAAGCAATAGAGGTGCAGAAAGAAGCAAGAGAAGTGGAGAAAGAAGCAACAGAGGTGCAGAAAGAGGCAAGAGGGGTGCATAAAGAGGCTAGAGGGGTGCAGAACGAGGCAAGAGAAGTTCAGAAAGAAGCAACAGGGGTGCAGAAAGAGGCATGAAAACTGCAGAAAGAGGTAAGAGAGGTGCAGAAATAGGCAAGAGAGGTGCAGAAAGAGGATACAGAAAGAGGCAATCGGGGTGCAGAAAGAAGCAATAGAGGTCCAGAAAGAAGCAACAGAGGTGCAGAAAGAAGCAAGAGAAGTGCAGAAAGAAGCAACAGAGGTGCATAAAGAGGCAAGAGGGGTGCAGAAAGAGGGAAGAGAAGTGCAGAAAGAAGCAACTGAAATGCAGAAAGAGGCAAGAGAAGTGCAGAAAGAGGGAAGAGGGGTGCAGAAAGAAGCAAGAGAGGTGCAGAAATAAGCAAGAGAAGGGCAGAAAGAATCAACAGAGGTGCAGGAAGAGGCAAAAGGCATGCAGAAAAAAGCAAGAGATGTGCAGAAAGAAGCAAGGAGGGAAGTGCAGAAAGAAGCAAGTTAGGTGCAGAAAGAGGCAACAGAAGTGCAGAAAGAGGCAAGAGAGGTACAGAAAGAGGCAAGAGAGGTGCAGAAAGAGGGAAGAGGGTACAGATAGAGGCAAGAGAGGTGCAGAAAGAAACAACAGAAATGCATAAAGAGGCAAAAGAACTGCAGAAAGAGGCAAGAAAATTACAGAAAGAGGCAAGAGAGGTGCAGAAACAGGTAACAGAGGTGCAGAAAGAGGGGTGCACTAAGAGGGAATAGGGGTGCAGAAAGAAGCAGGAGAGGTGCAGAAAGAAGCAAGAGAAGTGCAGAAAGAAGCAACAGAGGTGCAGAAAGAGGCAAAATGGATGCAGCAAGAAGCAAGAGAGGTGCAGAAAGAAGCAAGGGAAGTGCAGAAAGAAGCAAGTAAGGTGCAGAAAGAGGCAATAGAAGTGCAGAAAGAGGCAAGAGAGGTGCAGAAAGAAACAACAGAAATGCAGAAAGAGGCAAGAGAAGTGCAGAAAGAGGCAAGAGAGGTGCAGAAAGAGGGAAGAGTGTACAGAAAGAGGTAAGAGAAGTACTGAAAGAAGCAACAATGGTGCAGAAAGAATCAAGAGAGGTGCAGGAGAAAGAAGCAAGAGAGGTGCAGAAAGAAGGGAGATGCAGAAATCGGAAGAGATGTGCAGAAAGAGGCAAGAGAAGTGCAGAAAAAGGAAGAAAGGCGCAGAAAGAAGCAAGAGAAATGCAGAAAGAGGCAAGAAAGGCGCAGAAAGAAGCAAGAGTGGTTTGCGCGCCATTAGTACCAATTTAACACCCACATTTAGGTGAACATTCCAGGTTTGCAAAGGGCCTTCCACCACGCTGCAACACTTGTCTCTGCATTTTTGTTAACGTTTGAGCTAGAAACAATGTTTTTTTGTTCAAATCTGCAGATTATGCAGCAGATGAGGGATTATGTGGCAAATGCGGAAAATGTATAATTATGCGAAAATCGGTGCAGCCGAAAAGTTGCATAATTCCAGTGGCCCTACTCATACCTCTTACTAGGTCCAGATGTGCTCCTCAGTGGTTCCTTCTTTTTTTGTCTCATTGAGTTTATAGTTTAGCTTCTATTGAAATGAGGAAGACTAAACCTGAGGTTACCACTCCACAACATAGACTACCATACCACATAATTACTCTCCATAACACATAATCCCACTCTTCATAATTCCTATACACTACATACCACATACTTTCTATCCACATAATTTCACTGCACAACATACCACATAATTCCACTACATACAACGTACATCCACTCCACTCCAAAAAACATTAGTAAAAAACTTTTACATTTACAACGCCAATAGCCCTAACCTTCGCAAATGCAAGACCAATTACATTGCAAATGCTTCTTTAACTAGTAGTCACGTTTGCAGAGTGGTGAAGAAAGGGGACTAGGCCTCCGAGCAGCGCTCAGGAATTCCATTGCATAGGACTTACAGGAGGTACCAGGAGGGCTTCTAGGCCCCCAAAGTCCCTCAGGAGCAAAGTGGACTTCATCCCCCAACCAGTAGTGTGCCATGAGGCACATTTGCAGAGTGGTGGAGAAAGGGGGGCGTGGGCTCTGAAGACCTCTTAGCAATCCCACTGTGTGGGACTTACTGGAGGTAACAGGAGGGGTTGTTGGCCCCCAAGGACATCCTTGGGGGGCAACTACCTGTGAGAAGTTGGCCTGGCATATGCTGTCCACTAATTATAGTGGGCACCTTGCACCAGTCCAAACAACCCCTTATTGGAGATAGGTTAAAGACAACCTTATTGAAAGCTATCCTAGTGGTAGCTATGGAGAGCAGCCTTCAGGCTAAGTCTTGAAGGAATGTAAAGCAGCTTGTTTTACCAGTCTATAATCTCTTGAGTGACCAAATGAAAGAGCACCACACCAGGTATATATTCAAAATATATGTATTTATTGCTAAACACACCCCTCTAGTCTCTTTATGAGGCTAGAGTTCGAAGTACATAAGTTAGAAGTTATTTAAACACAGTAATAGCACAAATACATGTTTGGGACCCAGGGGCGTACCAACCATATACCAATAAAGTGGTATGCGAACCACGACTGAACTAGACACTAGGCCTAGAGCCTCTAGAAGTGCTTGGACCACAAGGAACCACCCAAGGTAGTGACACAGGGGACCCACGGGAGACGCGTGCAGTGTATGTACACAACCGCGATACGCCGTTGACTTCTATGGAGAAAGTCGTGATCGGGAAATTAGAGAAAAGGGACACTTAAAAGAGGACTAGGACAAAACCCTTTGAGATCTAGGACTTTGAAGAGTCTCTACCCACGGGAGCACCGGAGTACTCGTGTTACCTCACCCAGGGAAGCCGGGTGCATAGGTGCCTTTCGGGGTCGGGTTTCGTCGTCGATTCGAATGGCGATCTGCTGCAAAGTGCTGCTGGCGGCCAAGAGAAAAGTGTCCGGGTGGATCCAAGAGTGGATCGGAGTTCTGAAGAACCTGAAAGCAGAGGGGACAGAGTCTGGGTCACTAGCCAGTGACCAGGAAGGCGATGGACAGATGCCCACCGATGTCGAGTGCTTCAGGTGCGTTGACAGTCATCTTGACTCTTCAGCCACGAGGTCCAGGAGGCGTTGTCGGTGACCAGGAGCAGGATTCGGGCTGGTACACAATGTCTGTCGAGTGCTGAGGTGTCGGCGACCGGATTGGACCCAACAAGCCTTGGCAACGGCAAGTCTCGGTGAAGATGTAGATCGTCGATGGTGCAGACCAGCAAGGTCTGTGGAACTCACCCAGCGAGGGTAAGTGAGAGCAGGCCTGGAGCAATCAGGATGCCAAGTAAGAAAAGGATTGGCCTTCGTTAAGGGCTACTAGCCAACGGGCTATCGACCGCGAAGGAGCCTCGTGACGCCGCACGTGGATCTGGCTTGCAGGACACTCGTGGAGTGGGGGCAGGTGATCTTTGGTGCAGGTAGTGCTGGAGGCTAGGGCTACTCGGGGCCCAAAGCACGACTTCTTGGGAGACCCAAAAGATGGTGCACTTGCAAATGTGCTTGGTGTCCAGGGGTCACGGTCTCAAGTTACCCACGATAGCCACGGGTCTCAGCTTTGCTGGGGACTCAGGGTAGCCTCGGGGAAGTCTGAGAATTCACCTCTGGTGATGCGATGACTTCGGCGTCCGACGGGAGCTTCAGAAATGCGAACCGGACAGATGCTTCTTTGGTGCCTGCCAAGCAGGGGAGTCACTCCTTGACCCCAAGGGAGATTCTTCTGTCCTCTAATCGTGAGTAGAGCGTCGAAGGTCCAGGATTCAGTTTCAGAGTTTCGTCCAGGGATAATCTAAAGTCCTAAGGACTGGGTTCCTATCTTTATACTAAAGATAGGGGTTGGACTACTCTGTGGCCCCACCTATGGGTGGGTCAGGGCAGAGGGGTGGCTACACCCCTTTCCCTTTGTCCAGTTCGCGCCAAAGCAGGGGCTGGAAGCCCCTGATCCAGTTTGAACTGGGGTATGCACAGGGACACCAAATGTGCCCCCAGTGCAGGACTTCAAAGCACACAGATGGTGCTCCCGCCCAGCCCCAATACACATTATCCTGTCTGGGGAGGTGGTCACACCTCCCTGGGACAGGAAACCTATTGTCCAGGCCTCCCCTGCCGGAGTTTCGTCCAGCAGCAGGAGGCCAGACTTGTGTCTGTGGCAGCAGCATCCATTTTGTGATGCCAGGGCTTTGGAGAGAAGTTACCGGGTTAGTCAGAGTTAACATGTCTTTCCCTCTAGAAGGGTGGAATGCTACCCCCGCCGCCAGAATTGGCGGGGGGTAGTATTCCAAGATGTTTGACACCAAACACGACATGTTTAGGTGCAGCCATTCCAAAGTTAGCATTTTACCGCGAGGATATAATGCGCTTAAGAGTATATTGTCAGGCTGCACTACAAACAGCATCAGAGATTGTCTCCGAACGCAGCAGAGGGGCCCTGCTCATGCAGGGGCACCCTCTCACATAGGAACCATGCACTCTGCCTTTAGGATTGATAAGGCCTGCCTTAGGAGTGACTTATAGGTTTATATGTGTGTATGTATTTAGTGATATAGGTAACCTATATCACAGTAAGGGGTGCATGCACCACCTTACCCAGGCTGCAGTAGCAGACCTGTGGTGTCAGTTTGGATGGCCTTCCAGGGGTGGCATAATACATGCTGCAGCCCCTGGTAGGCCTCTGAGGTACCTATGCCCTTGGTACATAGTATACCATATACTAGGGACTTATAAGGGCACTCCAGATTCCAATCAGAGATGTGCCTAAGGCACATGGAAACCTTTTTACAGAGAAAGCAGATAGACTGGGGCCCTGAATAGCAGGATCCCAGTCCAACTAAGTCATAAACCAGCAAAACACCATAAAAAAAGTGGGGGCAACCATATAGTCAGATTCCACCTTCCTACACTACCCCTCCTATTGCCTCCAGTAAATCCCACACAGCAGGATTGCTAAGTTCTCATAGCAGGCCACACCCCCTTTGCCCACCACTCTGCAAACACGCTCCCTGGTGCGCTCCTGGCTGGGGATTGAAGTCCCCTTTGCTGCTGGGGGTGCTTAGGGGCCAACTAGCCTACCTGTTACCTCCAGTAAGCCCCACACACTGGGATTGCTGAGAGGTGGACACAGGCCACACTCCCTTTCTCTACCACTCTGCAAACGTACCTCCTGGCACACTCTTGTTTGGGAGATGAAGTCCCCTTGCCTCCTGAGGGTCCCTGGGGGCCAACTAGCCCTCCTGTTATCTCTAGTAAGCCCCACACAGCTGGATTGCTGAGAGTGGTCAGAGGCCATGCCCCCTTTTTACACCACTCTGCAAATGCACCTCCTGGCGCACTGCTTCTTGGGGAATGAAGTCCACTTTAATCCTGAGGTCCTCAGGACACAAGGGGACCTCACCACCCCACCAGCAGTGCGCCAATAGGCACGTTTGCAGAGTGGTGTAAAAAGGGGCGTGGCCTCCTACCACCTCTCAGTAATCCCACTGTGTGGGGCTTACTGGAGGTACGTTGTGGGCTAGTCGGCCCCTAAGGACCCTCACCAGTGAAGGGGACTTCATTCCCCAACCCAGAGCGCGCCAGGAGGCGCGCTTGCAGAGTGGTGCAGGGAGGGGGCGGGGCCTCCGGCCAGTTGCCGGTTTCTTTTATTTTTTTATTTTAGGAAGGGGGGCTGTGTGCCCTCCTTCCCTTGACCCTTTTGGGCCCCGGGGACCCCATACCCCGGGGCCTGAGCCATTTTTAAAAATAAAATAAAATTATTGAAAAGGGAGGGGGGGGGTGTGGCCCCCCTCGCGCGGCCATTTATGGCCCTGGGGACCCAATCCCCCGGGGCCCAGCAAAAACTTTTTTTATGGAAGGGGGGCCATGTGGCCCCCCTTCCCTGAGCCTCTTTTGGCCCGGGGACCCCATCCCCCAGGGCCTGGCCTTACGTTGCAGCCCCAATGCCCCCGTGGTCCCTACCAGCTCCCCGCCTGCTGTAGGAGCCAGCTTTGCTTTTGAAGAAAGAGAGCTGCAAACATGCAGCTCCCTTTGCCCAAAAGCAAAGCTGCTTCGCTTCATGGAAGCAAGAGCGGTTTTCCTGCTCTCGCTTCCATGCAGGGAAGCAGATGTTTGCAATGGCAGGGTGGGTCCCACCCTGCCATAGCACACTGCAATGTCCCGGGTGTGGGCACCCCGGGACATTGCTGGAGCCGGCCCTGGGCGGTGGTGGTCCCCAGGGCAATGGAGGGCTCCACGAGCGGGGCCACGCGGCTCCCCTCCAACACGTTTAAAGCCCCGGACGGGGGGCCGCTACGGACCCCTGTATTTTAATTAATGAATGCTAATGTTTGTGGAATTTCAACTTCACCATGATCTGTTCAATAGGAAAGCAGAGCCATTGTTATCAGATATGTCTATATCTCCCCTGCTAGTGTGACAGAAATTGTATGAAAAACATTTCAGATGAAGTAATATTGAGATTAATGCACAAATTTGGAAAATCTAAGACATTTGCTTTTATGCTACCTACTCAAACGATATCACCACAGACATACAATAGGCATAGCCTCACAATTTTTGTTATTTCTATTATGGGAGCCAAGATAAAACATGTCCCTAACCCTTCTTCTGTCTCCCTCGCTATCTATGTCTTCTTCACAGTGATGCAGACCCTGTGACACCCTTTTCCTGTTGTTTATACATACCTTAGTACCAGCTATGGTTTGTGTTTGTATTTGTTGTACTGATGTCTCTGCTAAATGTTTCTGTATTCTAAGTGTTGTAATTTTGTACAGATATCTCCACTATATATCTGTTCTTACAGCACAAGTGATGTTAATGCAAAATGGTACCATCCATATGTTGTATGAGATGTGTTTTCAAGTAACTGGTGATGTTCACTAATTGATGTTTTTATGTGTATTTTTATCTTTCAAATTATTGATTTTGTTATGTTTTTCTTCTATTTTCATGGGTATGTCAAACCTATAGAGTGATGGTTTGTCACCAGTAGCATGAATTATTTTTCATGTGTCTTGTCCAGCTGAAGGGGCAGGACTCTGGTATGATCTCGCTGTGCATCTCATACTTTCTCCCTCATTGGTGCAATTCAGTAAAAATCTAACCCCCCCACCCCCATCTCATAGCAATCCTCCTACCCTCATATGGTATCCCTCCCCCTTCTTTACTTTGATACAATTTTTTGCTATTCTGTACTTCTCATCAATAATGTAACTATATGTATCTTGTTTGCAAAGTACTGCACCCTTCTACCCTCTGGAGGTAGGTTTATGCTTTATAAAAAAAACACAATAAAATATGAACAAAATAAAGTGTTTGGCATTTCAACTATGTAACTGTAAAGGTCATATTTAGATTACATTGGGGGATATTCACAAGAACGTGCGCTAAACATCTCCAAAAACGTTAACGCAACTTTACACATCGCAGTCTATCGCGGGAAAATAACCCCGTGTTAACGTGGAATTCACAACA
>CAWUFW010029187.1:0-19618 GCA_963921515.1 Calotriton arnoldi | reverse complement strand
TCCGGTCCAGGGAAGACATGGCTTGGCAGTTCGGGCTGGACTGTTCCCATGAGGCACAGGGCCAAGACTGATTTGCATATAGCTGTGTCTGAGCTGGGGTGGCAAAGTGAGCTAAAGAACGATGATGGATTCAACCCAGATCTGTGACTGGGGGTGAGCGTCTGAAAAGTTTCAGTGCTCCGTCCATCATCTCCTTGTGTTTGCTTTGTTCGCCCTAAGTTGGCAGGGTATGCCCAGACGTGGGTTCCTTGCTCACTTTGCCACTGGATTCAAGCTAGCATGGCTGATGAGGGCTGTTAGCCCGAAACCGGTCCCAGGATGCTTGTTTCCGGTCCAGGCAAGACATGGCTTGGCAGTTCGGGCTGGACTGTTCCAATGAGGCACAGGGCTAAGACTGATTTGCATATAGCTGTGTCTGAACTGGGGTGGCGAAGTGAGCTAAAGAACGATAATGGATTCAAGTCAGATCTGTGACTGGGGGTGAGTGTCTGAAAAGTTTCAGCGCTCCGTCCATCATCTCCTTGTGTTTGCTTTGTTCGCCATAAGTTGCCAGGGTAGGCCCAGAAGTGGGTCACTTGCTCACTTTGCCACTGGATTCAAGCTAGCCTGGTTGATGAGGGCTGTTAGCCCGAAACCGGTCCCAGGTTGCTTGTTTCCAGTCCAGGGAAGACATGGCTTGGCAGTTCGGGCTGGACTGTTCCCATGAGGAACAGGGCCAAGACTGATTTCCATATAGCTGTGTCTGAACTGGGGTGGCGAAGTGAGCTAAAGAATGATGATGGATTCAACCCAGATCTGTGACTGGTGGTGAGTGTCTGAAAAGTTTCAGCGCTCCGTCCATCATCTCCTTGTGTTTACTTTGTTCGCCCTAAGTTGGCAGGGTATGCCAAAGACGTGGCTCCCTTGCTAACCTTGCCACTGGATTCAAGCTAGCCTGGCTGATGAGGGCTGTTAGCCCGAAAATCGTCCCAGGATGCTTGTTCCCGGTCCAGGGAAGACATGGTTTGGCAGTTCGGGTTGGACTGTTCTCATGAGGCACAGGGCCAAGACTGATTTGCATATAGCTGGGTCTGAACTGGGGTGGCGAAGTGAGCTAAAGAACGATGATGGATTTAACCCAGATCTGTGACTGGGGGTGAGTGTCTGAAATGTTTCAGCGCTCCGTCCATCATCTCCTTGTGTTTGCTTTGTTCGCCCTAAGTTGGCAGGGTATGCCCAGACGTGGGTCCCTTGCTCACTTTGCCACCGGATTCAAGCTAGCTTAGATGATGAGGGCTGTTAGCCCAAAACCGGTCCCAGGATGCTTGTTTCCGGTCCAGGGAAGACATGGCTTGGCAGTTCAGGCTGGACTGTTCCCATGAGGCACAGGGCCAAGACTGATTTGCATATAGCTGTGTCTGAACTGAGGTGGCGAAGTGAGCTAAAGAACGATGATGGATTTAACCCAGATCTGTGACTGGTGGTCAGTGTCTGAAAAGTTTCAGCGCTCCGTCCATCATCTCCTTGTGTTTGCTTTGTTCACCCTAAGTTGGCAGGGTATGCCCAGACGTGGGTCCCTTGCTCACTTTGCCACTGGATTCAAGCTAGCCTGGCTGATGAGGGCTGTTAGCCCGAAACCGGTCCCAGGATGCTTGTTTCCGGTCCAGGAAAGACATGGCGTGGCAGTTCGGGCTGGACTGTTCCCATGAGGCACAGGGCCAAGACTGATTTCACATATCTGTGTCTGAACTGGGGTGGCGAAGTGAGCTGAAGCACGATGATGGATTCAACCCAGATCTGTGACTGGGGGTGAGTGTCTGAAAAGTTTCAGCGCTCCGTCCATCATCTCCTTGTGTTTGCTTTGTTCGCCATAAGTTGCCAGGGTATGCCCAGACGTGGGTCCCTTGCTCACTTTGCCACTGGATTCAAGCTAGCCTGGTTGATATGGGCTGTTAGCCCGATACCGATCCCAGGATGCTCGTTTCCGGCCCAGGGAAGACATGGCTTGGCAGTTCGGGCTGGACTGTTCCCATGAGGCACAGGGCCAAGACTGATTTGCATATAGCTGTGTCTGAACTGGGGTGGCGAAGTGAGCTAAAGAACGATGATGGATTCAACCCAAATCTGTGACTGGGGGTGAGTGTCTGAAAAGTTTCAGCGCTCCGTCCATCATCTCCTTATGTTTGCTTTGTTCACCCTAAGTTGGCAGGGTATGCCCAGACGTGGGTCCCTTGCTCACTTTACCACTGGATTCAAGCTAGCCTGGCTGATGAGGGCTGTTAGCCCGAAACCGGTCCCAGGATGCTTGTTTCCGGTCCAGTGAAGACATGGCTTGGCTGTTCGGGCTGGACTGTTCCCATGAGGCACAGGGTCAAGACTGATTTGCATATAGCTGTGTGTGAAATGGGGTGGCGAAGTGAGCTAAAGAACGATGATGGATTCAACCCAGATCTGTGACTGGGAGTGAGTGTCTGAAAAGTTTCAGTGCTCGGTCCATCATCTCCTTGTGTTTGCTTTGTTCGCCCTAAGTTGGCAGGGTATGCCCAGATGTGGGTTCCTTGCTCACTTTGCCACTGGATTCAAGCTAGCCTGGCTGATGAGGGCTGTTAGTCCGAAACCGGTCCCAGGATGCTTGTTTCCGGTCCAGGCAAGACATGGCTTGGCAGTTCGGGCTGGACTGTTCCCATGAGGCACAGGGCTAAGACTGATTTGCAGATGGCTGTGTTTGAACTGGGGTGGCGAAGTGAGCTAAAGAACGATGATGGATTCAACCCAGATCTGTGACTGGGGGTGAGTGTCTGAAAAGTTTCAGCGCTCCATCCATCATCTCCTTGTGTTTGCTTTGTTCGCCCTAAGTTGGCAGGGTATGCCCAGACGTGGGTCCCTTGCTCACTTTGCCACTGGATTCAAGCTAGCCTGGCTGATGAGGGCTGTTAGCCCGAAACCGGTCCCAGGATGCTAGTTTCCGGTCCAGGGAAGACATGGCTTGGCAGCAGTGTTCCCAGGAAGCTGCGTGCACGGGCGCGCGCGCACATCTTTCAGTCCGAGCGCGCAGTGTCCTATTTGAAGCGCACACACAGCAGATCCCTCGAGAGCGTTTGCGTCGCCGGAAGTGGCAGGAGGTAAGTTTGCTTTTTATGGCAGCCTGTGCACGCATTCAGCAATAAGAAGCTCGTGCACTTGCTGCATTTCATTTCCTAATGGAGCACGGCTGGGGGCTGATTGTGGGCCATTGTGAAAATATTTCTGTTAATTGCAGCGCATGACAGTGCTGCGATTAACAGGAATACTTTCACAAAGGCCCACAATCAGCCAGCAGCCGCACTCTATTAAGAAATGAAATGCATCAAGTCCAAAAGCACGACGTGTGCTTTACACGTCGTGCTTTTGGACTTTGATGCATGTTTTCTTTTAATGGAGCGCGGCTGCGGGCTGATTGTGAGCTTTTGTGAAAATATTCCTGTTAATTGCAGCGCATGACAGTGCTGCAATTAACAGGGTTATTTTCACAAAGCTCACAATCAGCCCTTAGCCGCGCCCCATTAACAAAAAAACATGCATCAAGTCCAAAAGCACGACTTACACCTGCCATGGTTTCAGACTGCTATGTGTGACTTTTAATAATTTCAGTGATTTCTAGAGACACTGTAGTTTGACGTGGTGTTTGTAAAGTGGTTGAAATGGTCTAGGCAGTTCCTTTCCACCTTTCAAAAAGTCCCCTATGGTGCGCTGTTGCTCATCGGTCTTACCCATTAGATTGGGATGCCTGGCTTTTATGAATGTCTACCATGTACAGTCTGATAATAACATATGATAAGGATGGATAAGCTTTATATACAAAACATTTGCAGCCTCTGCTGAAAAGTCGGAACATGATATATGAACTGCGGCATGGTGTTGGATTTATGGTTCAGAATTGAAGATATACTTGATATTCCTAAAGGGTCTACCTTTCTGTCAGATGCTCAGAAGGTTACTGATATTAAAAAAATAAGATTATTGAACGTCTGCAATTAATTACATTGTACCCTTGTTTTTCAGCTATTTAATTCAGCAATTCTCTTTTATCATAATACATCTTATTTTGTGTGTGTAGTCCAATGTGATAGGGAATTGATGATTGGCAACTCTTAGGAAACATCTCAGTTTGAACAAGTACGATTTCTGACATACCATATATCATAACTAAAGCTGCTAGACTGATGAACACTCTTTGGAGACCAAATTGGGCCATTATACCGTGATGAATTAGAAGTCCACAGGAGATTACCTTAGCAATCCTATCAATGCAAGTTTTTAAGTGCAAATAAAAAGTGAAATGTTTGATGGAGACCTTGGGAGTTTAGCCTACTTTCACATTCCCAGTAGTCCTAAGGCTTCTAGGATACCGATGTCCATCTATTAAATTGGGCTGGAATATCTCATTGTGTATAGACTCTTGCTCCAAAAAGGAAAATATTATCCGAACAGAACTAGTAAAGGATTTAACCACCTGTCTTATTTACATTTGCTGATGGGGCTGTTTTTTTCTTATGCAGCGTTTCAACAAGGTAGTTACAATGACTTTTCAAAAGAAATAAACAATGCTAGAAGTTGAGGCCTAATCAGCGTGACCACATTTAATTTAATTAACATGGCATGTGCATGGAATTAATTACCATGGTTAGGTGCGGGCAAGGGTCTTGACTCACGAGAAGCGAAACTTCGAGCGGGTCATGATTAAGGCTCCCAGTTCTCTGTTTTTACTAATTTTTCAACTGATTTTTTTTACAGATACATGCAGACAGAAAACAATCTATTTTTCAGTCTGTATTTATGTTTAAATATGGAAGGATACAGAAATCAGATTTTCTTTTGAATGATTGTCACTACTGTCAGTCATGTGTGTTAGGTCAATAGCTATGTGTATTGACACTTAGGGGAGTTTTAAAAAAAGAGATAAAATCATAATGAAGCTTACACAACTGCAGTTGTTTACGCTGTTGTACACTACAAATGATTTCATATCATTGTACTGTAAATGGCGCAAACTATGTTTTACTCTCCAAATATGGTTTATGCCATGACATTTTTATTTTAAAACGAAAGCATTTAAAGAAAACCAAGATACACCTCAGAATTCAATATTTTCTGGCCAATAAATGCTACTTCTGTCAACAGCCATGCTCCCTCAACCAATTGATGCTTGTCAGCGCTAAAACCAGAACAGCCACTTATGGAGACCATGCTGTTTGTACAGAAGCAGCCAAACTGAGGAACTCTCTTCTTTGAGTTTGGTTTGCAGGCAGAAACAAACCTACTGTTTTAGACACTAACTGAAAACCCAGATTTTTAATAATTATCTTCCGGGCTTTATTTCTCAGACACTGGTTTTATAGCTGTCTTCCAAAACCAAGAAGCATCTTTGTATGATAACTCTACAAATAAACCCTACCATAACATATAAAAGGAATTGCATTTATGCGACGAGGCAAAAAAACATTGAAAAAGCATTGTGACTGTTAGGAGAGTTTTGTTTGTAGTATGTGTGGCTGTAAATACACATGCACTGCATACTCCTGCTATCTAGTGTTGGGCTCAGACATTTGCAACAATTTTTTCTTCGAAGAAGCAGTTCGAGTCATGAGGTATAGTGACTCCTCTCTTAGTTGGCAGGTCACATGGGCACCAGCTCTATTGTTGGATTGTTTCTTTCCGGCTGGTTCAGTTCAGAGGCAAGCTCACACTCCAAAACTGAGGGGGAACAAGACCCTGAAGCAACAGAGTCGAGGAAGACTTAGACTGCAAGTATGGTCAGCACCCACACACAACCCACTGCCATGCAGCGACAACATGGCTAGGCAGAGCACCGCCCCGAGGTTGGGTATCAAACCAGAGATTCAACAACAACCTGTCAGACCACCACTGCCTTCAGGCCATAGTTGGCAACAACAAACCAAAACCTTTTTGAATGCCACAGTCTGAAAGGGCTCTAGACATGGCTGACACTAGGGCCAGGGGAGTTAGCACCAGCAGAGTTAGCACCAGCATCCTGGTCAGATGTCACGCCTGGCTCTGTGTCTCTGGCTTTAAGTCAGAGGTACAGCAGCATCTGTTGAACCTGCCATTTGACCGCAAACACCTCTTTGGACCGCAGGTAGACCAGATGTTTGAAAAGCGTAAGAAAGACACGGACATAGCTATGGGTATGAGTGTCCTTCAGACATCCACTCCTAGGAGGTCCTTTCGGAGGTCACAGTAGAGGGGGTAGTAAGAGTACTTCTCCAGATACGTCTGCTTCCTACTAGGGGCAGCAACAACATCACCAGCAGCCTATGATAATTATAAAGTAGTAACAATGGTATGGTCTAAAGGGTGGGGGAGAGTCGCCGCGGGTGGGGCTACGCTCCTCTGGCCTTTAAAAGGAACCGTCCCTGGGGGTCATATTAGATACAGTGTTCTGAGGGCCTTATTTATTTATTTAATTCACAGCGTGACCACTTTCACTTTAGCGGCCGTGCTACAAAAGCTTTCTTTCTTTCTTTCTTTATTTTTAATACACTTTGTGTAAAAGTGCCCCATACGCACTTTCACTTTAATGTTGGCCGCGCCCCTTTCTTTAGACGCTGCACCCACACGCGTGGTCTGGTTCCTGGCGCACATAACCTTGGCTGCAGCGCACAGAGACCTTACACTGCCGCACACAGAGGAAAAAAATTAGAGGGAACATTGCTTGGCAGTTCGGGCTCGACTGTTCCCATGAGGAACAGGGCCAAGAGTGATTTCCATATAGCTGTGTCTGAACTGGCGTGGCGAAGTGAGCTAAAGAATGATGATGGATTCAACCCAGATCTGTGACTGGGGGTGAGTATCTGAAAAGTTACAGCGCTCCGTCCATCATCTCCTTGTGTTTACTTTGTTCGCCCTAAGTTGGCAGGGTATGCCCAGACGTGGCTCCCTTGCTAACCTTGCCACTGGATTCAAGCTAGCCTGGCTGATGAGGGCTGTTAGCCCGAAAATCGTCCCAGGATGCTTGTTTCCGGTCCAGGGAAGACATGGTTTGGCAGTTCGGGTTGGACTGTTCCCATGAGGCACAGGGCCAAGACTGATTTGCATATAGCTGTGTCTGAACTGGGGTGTCGAAGTGAGCTAAAGAACGATGATGCATTTAACCCAGATCTGTGACTGGGGGTGAGTGTCTGAAATGTTTCAGCGCTCCGTCCATCATCTCCTTGTGTTTGCTTTGTTCGCCCTAAGTTGGCAGGGTATGCCCAGACGTGGGTCCCTTGCTCACTTTGCCACTGGATTCAAGCTAGCTTAGCTGATGAGGGCTGTTAGCCCAAAACCGGTCCCAGGATGCTTGTTTCCGGTCCAGGGAAGACATGGCTTGGCAGTTCAGGCTGGACTGTTCCCATGAGGCACAGGGCCAAGACTGATTTGCATATAGCTGTGTCTGAACTGAGGTGGCGAAGTGAGCTAAAGAACGATGATGGATTCAACCCAGATCTGTGACTGAGGGTGAGTGTCTGAAACGTTTCAGCGCTCCGTCCATCATCTCCTTGTGTTTGCTTTGTTCGCCATAAGTTGCCAGGGTATGCCCAGACGTGGGTCCCTTGCTCACTTTGCCACTGGATTCAAGCTAGCCTGGTTGATGAGGGCTGTTAGCCCGAAACCGGTCCCAGGATGCTCGTTTCCGGTCCAGGGAAGACATGGCTTGGCAGTTCGGGCTGGACTGTTCCCATGAGGCACAGGGCCAAGACTGATTTGCATATAGCTGTGTCTGAACTGGGGTGGCGAAGTGAGCTAAAGAACGATGATGGATTCAACCCAGATCTGTGACTGGGGGTGAGTGTCTGAAAAGTTTCAGCGCTCCGTCCATCATCTCCTTATGTTTGCTTTGTTCGCCCTAAGTTGGCAGGGTATGCCCAGACGTGGGTCCCTTGCTCACTTTGCCACTGGATTCAAGCTAGCCTGGCTGATGAGGGCTGTTAGCCTGAAACCAGTCCCAGGATGCTTGTTTCCGGTCCAGTGAAGACATGGCTTGGCTGTTCGAGCTGGACTGTTCCCATGAGGCACAGGGTCAAGACTGATTTGCATATAGCTGTGTCTGAAATGGGGTGGCGAAGTGAGCTAAAGAACGATGATGGATTAAACCCAGATCTGTGACTGGTGGTGAGTGTCTGAAAAGTTTCAGCGCTCCGTCCATCATCTGCTTGTGTTTGCTTTGTTCGCCCTAAGTTGGCAGGGTATGCCCAGACGTGGGTCCCTTGCTCACTCTGCCACTGGATTCAAGCTAGCCTGGCTGATGAGGGCTGTTAGCCCGAAACCGGTCCCAGGATGCTTGTTTCCGGTCCAGGGAAGACATGGCTTGGCAGTTCGGGCTGGACTGTTCCCATGAGGCACAGGGCCAAGACTGATTTGCACATAGCTGTGTCTGAACTGGGGTGGCGAAGTGAGCTAAAGCACGATGATGGATTCAACCCAGATCTGTGACTGGGGGTGAGTGTCTGAAAAGTTTCAGCGCTTCGTCCATCATCTCCTTGTGTTTGCTTTGTTCGCCATAAGTTGCCAGGGTATGCCCAGACGTGGGTCCCTTGCTCACTTTGCCACTGGTTTCAAGCTAGCCTGGTTGATGGGGACTGTTAGCCCGTTACCGATCCCAGGATGCTCGTTTCCAGTCCAGGGAAGACATGGCTTGGCAGTTCGGGCTGGACTGTTCCCATGAGACACAGGGCCAAGACTGATTTGCATATAGATGTGTCTGAACTGGGGTGGCGAAGTGAGCTAAAGAACGATGATGGATTCAACCCAGATCTGTGACTGGGGGTGAGTGTCTGAAAAGTTTCAGCGCTCCGTCCATCATCTCCTTATGTTTGCTTTGTTCACCCTAAGTTGGCAGGGTATGCCCAGACGTGGGTCCCTTGCTCACTTTGCCACTGGATTCAAGCTAGCCTGGCTGATGAGGGCTGTTAGCCCGAAACCGGTCCCAGGATGCTTGTTTCCGGTCCAGTGAAGACATGGCTTGGCTGTTCGGGCTGGACTGTTCCCATGAGGCACAGGGTCAAGACTGATTTGCATATAGCTGTGTCTGAAATGGGGTGGCAAAGTGAGCTAAAGAACGATGATGGATTCAACCCAGATCTGTGACTGGGGGTGAGTGTCTGAAAAGTTTCAGTGCTCCGTCCATCATCTCCTTGTGTTTGCTTTGTTCGCCCTAAGTTGGCAGGGTATGCCCAGACGTGGGTTCCTTGCTCACTTTGCCACTGGATTCAAGCTAGCCTGGCTGATGAGGGCTGTTAGCCCGAAACCGGTCCCAGGATGCTTGTTTCCGGTCCAGGCAAGACATGGCTTGGCAGGTCGGGCTGGACTGTTCCCATGAGGCACAGGGCCAAGACTGATTTGCAGATAGCTGTGTCTGAACTGGGGTGGCGAAGTGAGCTAAAGAACGATGATGGATTCAACCCAGATCTGTGACTGGGGGTGAGTGTCTGAAAAGTTTCAGCGCTCCATCCATCATCTCCTTGTGTTTGCTTTGTTCGCCCTAAGTTGGCAGGGTATGCCCAGACGTGGGTCCCTTGCTCACTCTGCCACTGGATTCAAGCTAGCCTGGCTGATGAGGGCTGTTAGCCCGAAACCGGTCCCAGGATGCTTGTTTCCGGTCAAGTGAAGACATGGCTTGGAGTTTCGGGCTGGACTGTTCCCATGAGGCACAGGGCCAAGACTGATTTGCATATAGCTGTGTCTGAACTGGGGTGGCGAAGTGAGCTAAAGAACGATAATGGATTCAACCCAGATCTGTGACTGGGGGTGAGTGTCTGAAAAGTTTCAGCGCTCCGTCCATCATCTCCTTGTGTTTGCTTTGTTCGCCATAAGTTGCCAGGGTAGGCCCAGAAGTGGGTCACTTGCTCACTTTGCCACTGGATTCAAGCTAGCCTGGCTGATGAGGGCTGTTAGCCCGAAACCGGTCCGAGGATGCTTGTTTCCAGTCCAGGGAAGACATGGCTTGGCAGTTCGGGCTGGACTGTTGCCATGAGGAACAGGGTCAAGAGTGATTTCCATATAGCTGTGTCTGAACTGGGGTGGCGAAGTGAGCTAAAGAATGATGATGGATTCAACCCAGATCTGTGACTGGTGGTGAGTGTCTGAAAAGTTTCAGCGCTCCGTCAATCATCTCCTTGTGTTTGCTTTGTTCGCCCTAAGTTGGCAGGGTATGCCCAGACGTGGGTCCCTTGCTCACTTTGCCACTGGATTCAAGCTAGCCTGGCTGATGAGGGCTGTTAGCCCAAAACCGGTCCCAGGATGCTTGTTTCCGGTCCAGGGAAGACATGGTTTGGCAGTTCGGGCTGGACTGTTCCCATGAGGCACAGGGCCAAGACTGATTTGTATATAGCTGTGTCTGAACTGGAGTGGCGAAGTGAGCTAAAGAACGATGATGGATTCAACCCAGATCTGTGACTGGGGGTGAGTGTCTGAAAAGTTTCAGCGCTCCGTCCATCATCTCCTTGTGTTTGCTTTGTTCGCCATAAGTTGCCAGGGTAGGCCCAGAAGTGGGTCCCTTGCTCACTTTGCCACTGGATTCAAGCTAGCCTGGCTGATGAGGGCTGTTAGCCCGAAACCGGTCCCAGGATGCTTGTTTCCAGTCCAGGGAAGACATGGCTTGACAGTTCGGGCTGGACTGTTCCCATGAGGAACAGGGCCAAGACTGATTTGCATATAGCTGTGTCTGAACTGGGGTGGCGAAGTGAGCTAAAGAATGATGATGGATTCAACCCAGATCTGTGACTGGTGGTGAGTGTCTGAAAAGTTTCAGCGCTCCGTCCATCATCTCCTTGTGTTTGCTTTGTTCGCCCTAAGTTGGCAGGGTATGCCCAGACGTGGGTCCCTTGCTCACTTTGCCACTGGATTCAAGCTAGCCTGGCTGATGAGGGCTGTTAGCCCGAAACCGGTCCCAGGATGCTTGTTTCCGGTCCAGTGAAGACATGGCTTGGCTGTTCGGGCTGGACTGTTCCCATGAGGCACAGGGTCAAGACTGATTTGCATATAGCTGTGTCTGAAATGGGGTGGCGAAGTGAGCTAAAGAACGATGATGGATTAAACCCAGATCTGTGACTGGTGGTGAGTGTCTGAAAAGTTTCAGCGCTCCGTCCATCATCTGCTTGTGTTTGCTTTGTTCGCCCTAAGTTGGCAGGGTATGCCCAGACGTGGGTCCCTTGCTCACTCTGCCACTGGATTCAAGCTAGCCTGGCTGATGAGGGCTGTTAGCCCGAAACCGGTCCCAGGATGCTTGTTTCCGGTCCAGGGAAGACATGGCTTGGCAGTTCGGGCTGGACTGTTGCCATGAGGAACAGGGCCAAGAGTGATTTCCATATAGCTGTGTCTGAACTGGGGTGGCGAAGTGAGCTAAAGAATGATGATGGATTCAACCCAGATCTGTGACTGGTGGTGAGTGTCTGAAAAGTTTCAGCGCTCCGTCCATCATCTCCTTGTGTTTGCTTTGTTCGCCCTAAGTTGGCAGGGTATGCCCAGACGTGGGTCCCTTGCTCCCTTTGCCACTGGATTCAAGCTAGCCTGGCTGATGAGGGCTGTTAGCCCAAAACCGGTCCCAGGATGCTTGTTTCCGGTCCAGGGAAGACATGGCTTGGCAGTTCGGGCTGGACTGTTCCCATGAGGCACAGGGCCAAGACTGATTTGCATATAGCTGTGTCTGAACTGGGGTGGCGAAGTGAGCTAAAGAACGATGATGGATTCAACCCAGATCTGTGACTGGGGGTGAGTGTCTGAAAAGTTTCAGCGCTCCGTCCATCATCTCCTTGTGTTTGCTTTGTTCGCCATAAGTTGCCAGGGTATGCCCAGACGTGGGTCCCTTGCTCACTTTGCCACTGGATTCAAGCTAGCCTGGCTGATGAGGGCTGTTAGCCCGAAACCGGTCCCAGGATGCTTGTTTCCAGTCCAGGGAAGACATGGCTTGACAGTTCGGGCTGGACTGTTCCCATGAGGAACAGGGCCAAGACTGATTTGCATATAGCTGTGTCTGAACTGGGGTGGCGAAGTGAGCTAAAGAATGATGATGGATTCAACCCAGATCTGTGACTGGGGGTGAGTGTCTGAAAAGTTTCAGCGCTCCGTCCATCATCTCCTTGTGTTTGCTTTGTTCGCCCTAAGTTGGCAGGGTATGCCCAGACGTGGGTCCCTTGCGCACTTTGCCACTGGATTCAAGCTAGCCTGGCTGATGAGGGCTGTTAGCCCAAAACTGGTCCCAGGATGCTTGTTTCCGGTCCAGTGAAGACATGGCTTGGCTGTTCGGGCTGTTCCCATGAGGCACAGGGTCAAGACTGATTTGCATATAGCTGTGTCTGAAATGGGGTGGCGAAGTGAGCTAAAGAACGATGATGGATTAAACCCAGATCTGTGACTGGTGGTGAGTGTCTGAAAAGTTTCAGCGCTCCGTCCATCATCTGCTTGTGTTTGCTTTGTTCGCCCTAAGTTGGCAGGGTATGCCCAGACGTGGGTCCCTTGCTCACTCTGCCACTGGATTCAAGCTAGCCTGGCTGATGAGGGCTGTTAGCCCGAAACCGGTCCCATGATGCTTGTTTCCGGTCCAGGGAAGACATGGCTTGGCAGTTCGGGCTGGACTGTTCCCATGAGGCACAGGGCCAAGACTGATTTGCACATAGCTGTGTCTGAACTGGGGTGGCGAAGTGAGCTAAAGCACGATGATGGATTCAACCCAGATCTGTGACTGGGGGTGAGTGTCTGAAAAGTTTCAGCGCTCCGTCCATCATCTCCTTGTGTTTGCTTTGTTCGCCATAAGTTGCCAGGGTATGCCCAGACGTGGGTCCCTTGCTCACTTTGCCACTGGTTTCAAGCTAGCCTGGTTGATGGGGACTGTTAGCCCGATACCGATCCCAGGATGCTCGTTTCCAGTCCAGGGAAGACATGGCTTGGCAGTTCGGGCTGGACTGTTCCCATGAGGCACAGGGCCAAGACTGATTTGCATATAGCTGTGTCTGAACTGGGGTGGCGAAGTGAGCTAAAGAACGATGATGGATTCAACCCAGATCTGTGACTGGGGGTGAGTGTCTGAAAAGTTTCAGCGCTCCGTCCATCATCTCCTTATGTTTGCTTTGTTCACCCTAAGTTGGCAGGGTATGCCCAGACGTGGGTCCCTTGCTCACTTTGCCACTGGATTCAAGCAAGCCTGGCTGATGAGGGCTGTTAGCCCGAAACCGGTCCCAGGATGCTTGTTTCCGGTCCAGTGAAGACATGGCTTGGCTGTTCGGGCTGGACTGTTCCCATGAGGCACAGGGTCAAGACTGATTTGCATATAGCTGTGTCTGAAATGGGGTGGCGAAGTGAGCTAAAGAACGATGATGGATTCAACCCAGATCTGTGACTGGGGGTGAGTGTCTGAAAAGTTTCAGTGCTCCGTCCATCATCTCCTTGTGTTTGCTTTGTTCGCCCTAAGTTGGCAGGGTATGCCCAGACGTGGGTTCCTTGCTCACTTTGCCACTGGATTCAAGCTAGCCTGGCTGATGAGGGCTGTTAGCCCGAAACCGGTCCCAGGATGCTTGTTTCCGGTCCAGGCAAGACATGGCTTGGCAGGTCGGGCTGGACTGTTCCCATGAGGCACAGGGCCAAGACTGATTTGCAGATAGCTGTGTCTGAACTGGGGTGGCGAAGTGAGCTAAAGAACGATGATGGATTCAACCCAGATCTGTGACTGGGGGTGAGTGTCTGAAAAGTTTCAGCGTTCCATCCACCATCTCCTTGTGTTTGCTTTGTTCGCCCTAAGTTGGCAGGGTATGCCCAGACGTGGGTCCCTTGCTCACTTTGCCACTGGATTCAAGCTAGCCTGGCTGATGAGGGCTGTTAGCCCGAAACCGGTCCCAGGATGCTTGTTTCCGGTCCAGGGAAGACATGGCTTGGCAGTTCGGGCTGGACTGTTCCCATGAGGCACAGGGCCAAGACTGATTTGCATATAGCTGTGTCTGAACTGGGGTGGCGAAGTGAGCTAAAGAACGATGATGGATTCAACCCAGATCTGTGACTGGGGGTGAGTGTCTGAAAAGTTTCAGCGCTCCGTCCATCATCTCCTTGTGTTTGCTTTGTTCGCCCTAAGTTGGCAGGGTATGCCCAGACGTGGGTCCCTTGCTCACTTTGCCTCTGGATTCAAGCTAGCTTAGCTGATGAGGGCTGTTAGCCCAAAACTGGTCCCAGGATGCTTGTTTCCGGTCCAGGGAAGACATGGCTTGGCAGTTCAGGCTGGCCTGTTCCCATGAGGCACAGGGCCAAGACTGATTTGCATATAGCTGTGTCTGAACTGAGGTGGCGAAGTGAGCTAAAGAGCGATGATGGATTCAACCCAGATCTGTGACTGGTGGTGAGTGTCTGAAAAGTTTCAGCGCTCCGGCCATCATCTCCTTCTGTGTGCTTTGTTCGCCCTAAGTTGGCAGGGTATGCCCAGACGTGGGTCCCTTGCTCACTTTGCCACTGGATTCAAGCTAGCCTGGCTGAGGAGGGCTGTTAGCCCGAAACCGGTCCAAGGATGCTTGTTTCCGGTCCAGTGAAGACATGGCTTGGCTGTTCGGGCTGGACTGTTCCCATGAGGCACAGGGTCAAGACTGATTTGCATATAGCTGTGTCTGAACTGGGGTGGCGAAGTGAGCTAAAGAACGATGATGGATTCAACCCAGATCTGTGACTGGGGGTGAGTGTCTGAAAAGTTTCAGCGCTCCATCCATCATCTGCTTGTGTTTGCTTTGTTCGCCCTAAGTTGGCAGGGTATGCCCAGACGTGGGTCCCTTGCTCACTTTGCCACTGGATTCAAGCTAGCCTGGCTGATGAGGGCTGTTAGCCCGAAACCGGTCCCAGGATGCTTGTTTCCGGTCAGGGGAAGACATGGCTTGGCAGTTCGGGCTGGACTGTTCCCATGAGGCACAGGGCCAAGACTGATTTGCATATAGCTGTGTCTGAACTGGGGTGGCGAAGTGAGCTAAAGAACGATAATGGATTCAACCCAGATCTGTGACTGGGGGTGAGTGTCTGAAAAGTTTCAGCGCTCCGTCCATCATCTCCTTGTGTTTGCTTTGTTCGCCATAAGTTGCCAGGGTAGGCCCAGAAGTGGGTCACTTGCTCACTTTGCCACTGGATTCAAGCTAGCCTGGCTGATGAGGGCTGTTAGCCCGAAACCGGTCCGAGGATGCTTGTTTCCAGTCCAGGGAAGACATGGCTTGGCAGTTCGGGCTGGACTGTTCCCATGAGGAACAGGGCCAAGAGTGATTTCCATATAGCTGTGTCTGAACTGGGGTGGCGAAGTGAGCTAAAGAATGATGATGGATTCAACCCAGATCTGTGACTGGTGGTGAGTGTCTGAAAAGTTTCAGCGCTCCGTCAATCATCTCCTTGTGTTTGCTTTGTTCGCCCTAAGTTGGCAGGGTATGCCCAGACGTGGGTCCCTTGCTCACTTTGCCACTGGATTCAAGCTAGCCTGGCTGATGAGGGCTGTTAGCCCAAAACCGGTCCCAGGATGCTTGTTTCCGGTCCAGGGAAGACATGGTTTGGCAGTTCGGGCTGGACTGTTCCCATGAGGCACAGGGCCAAGACTGATTTGCATATAGCTGTGTCTGAACTGGGGTGGCGAAGTGAGCTAAAGAACGAGGATGGATTCAACCCAGATCTGTGACTGGGGGTGAGTGTCTGAAAAGTTACAGCGCTCCGTCCATCATCTCCTTGTGTTTACTTTGTTCGCCCTAAGTTGGCAGGGTATGCCCAGACGTGGCTCCCTTGCTAACCTTGCCACTGGATTCAAGCTAGCCTGGCTGATGAGGGCTGTTAGCCCGAAAATCGTCCCAGGATGCTTGTTTCCGGTCCAGGGAAGACATGGTTTGGCAGTTCGGGTTGGACTGTTCCCATGAGGCACAGGGCAAAGACTGATTTGCATATAGCTGTGTCTGAACTGGGGTGTCGAAGTGAGCTAAAGAACGATGATGGATTTAACCCAGATCTGTGACTGGGGGTGAGTGTCTGAAATGTTTCAGCGCTCCGTCCATCATCTCCTTGTGTTTGCTTTGTTCGCCCTAAGTTGGCAGGGTATGCCCAGACGTGGGTCCCTTGCTCACTTTGCCACTGGATTCAAGCTAGCTTAGCTGATGAGGGCTGTTAGCCCAAAACCGGTCCCAGGATGCTTGTTTCCGGTCCAGGGAAGACATGGCTTGGCAGTTCAGGCTGGACTGTTCCCATGAGGCACAGGGCCAAGACTGATTTGCATATAGCTGTTTTTGAACTGAGGTGGCGAAGTGAGGTAAAGAGCGATGATGGATTCAACCCAGATCTGTGACTGGTGGTGAGTGTCTGAAAAGTTTCAGCGCTCCGTCCATCATCTCCTTGTGTTTGCTTTGTTCGCCCTAAGTTGGCAGGGTATGCCCAGACGTGGGTCCCTTTCTCACTTTGCCACTGGATTCAAGCTAGCCTGGCTGATGAGGGCTGTTAGCCCGAAACCGGTCCCAGGATGCTTGTTTCCGGTCCAGGAAAGACATGGCTTGGCAGTTCGGGCTGGACTGTTCCCATGAGGCACAGGGCCAAGACTGATTTGCACATAGCTGTGTCTGAACTGGGGTGGCGAAGTGAGCTAAAGCACGATGATGGATTCAACCCAGATCTGTGACTGGGGGTGAGTGTCTGAAAAGTTTCAGCGCTCCGTCCATCATCTCCTTATGTTTGCTTTGTTCGCCCTAAGTTGGCAGGGTATGCCCAGACGTGGGTCCCTTGCTCACTTTGCCACTGGATTCAAGCTAGCCTGGCTGATGAGGGCTGTTAGCCCGAAACTGGTCCCAGGATGCTTGTTTCCGGTCCAGTGAAGACATGGCTTGGCTGTTCGGGCTGGACTGTTCCCTTGAGGCACAGGGTCAAGACTGATTTGCATATAGCTGTGTCTGAAATAAGGGGGCAAAGTGAGCTAAAGAACGATCATGGATTCAACCCAGATCTGTGACTGGGGGTAAGTGTCTGAAAAGTTTCAGTGCTACGGCCATCATCTCCTTGTGTTTGTTTGTTCGCCCTAAGTTGGCAGGGTATGCCCAGACGTGGGTTCCTTGCTCACTTTGCCACTGGATTCAAGCTAGCCTGGCTGTTGAGGGCTGTTAGCCCGAAACCGGTCCCAGGATGCTTGTTTCTGGTCCAGGCAAGACATGGCTTGGCAGTTCGGGCTGGACTGTTCCCATGAGGCAGAGGGCTAAGACTGATTTGCAGATAGCTATGTCTGAACTGGGGTGGCGAAGTGAGCTAAAGAACGATGATGGGTTCAACCCAGATCTGTGACTGGGGGTGAGTGTCTGAAAAGTTTCAGCGCTCCATCCATCATCTCCTTGTGTTTGCTTTGTTCGCCCTAAGTTGGCAGGGTATGCCCAGACGTGGGTCCCTTGCTCACTTTGCCACTGGATTCAAGCTAGCCTGGCTGATGAGGGCTGTTAGCCCAAAACTGGTCCCAGGATGCTTGTTTCCGGTCCAGGGAAGACATAGTTTGGCAGTTCGGGCTGGACTGTTCCCATGAGGCACAGGGCCAAGACTGATTTGCATATAGTTGTGTCTGAACTGGGGTGGCGAAGTGAGCTAAAGAATGATGATGGATTCAACCCAGATCTGTGACTGGTGGTGAGTGTCTGAAAAGTTTCAGCGCTCCGTCCATCATCTCCTTGTGTTTGCTTTGTTCGCCCTAAGTTGGCAGGGTTTGCCCAGACGTGGGTCCCTTGCTCACTTTGCCACTGGATTCAAGCTAGCCTGGCTGATGAGGGCTGTTAGCCCAAAACAGGTCCCAGGATCCTTGTTTCCGGTCCAGGGAAGACATGGCTTGGCAGTTCGGGCTGGACTGTTCCCATGAGGAACAGGGCCAAGACTGATTTGCATATAGCTGTGTCTGAACTGGGGTGGCGAAATGAGCTAAAGAACGAGGATGGATTCAACCCAGATCTGTGACTGGGGGTGAGTGTCTGAAAAGTTACAGCGCTCCGTCCATCATCTCCTTGTGTTTACTTTGTTCGCCCTAAGTTGGCAGGGTATGCCCAGACGTGGGTCCCTTGCTCACTTTGCCACTGGATTCAAGCTAGCCTGGCTGATGAGGGCTGTTAGCCCGAAACCGGTCCCAGGATGCTTGTTTCCGGTCCAGTGAAGACATGGCTTGGCTGTTCGGGCTGGACTGTTCCCATGAGGCACAGGGTCAAGACTGATTTGCATATAGCTGTGTCTGAAATGGGGTGGCGAAGTGAGCTAAAGAACGATGATGGATTCAACCCAGATCTGTGACTGGGGGTGAGTGTCTGAAAAGTTTCAGTGCTCCGTCCATCATCTCCTTGTGTTTGCTTTGTTCGCCCTAAGTTGGCAGGGTATGCCCAGACGTGGGTTCCTTGCTCACTTTGCCACTGGATTCAAGCTAGCCTGGCTGATGAGGGCTGTTAGCCCGAAACCGGTCCCAGGATGCTTGTTTCCGGTCCAGGCAAGACATGGCTTGGCAGTTCGGGCTGGACTGTTCCCATGAGGCACAGGGCTAAGACTGATTTGCAGATAGCTGTGTCTGAACTGGGGTGGCGAAGTGAGCTAAAGAACGATGATGGATTCAACCCAGATCTGTGACTGGGGGTGAGTGTCTGAAAAGTTTCAGCGCTCCATCCATCATCTCCTTGTGTTTGCTTTGTTCGCCCTAAGTTGGCAGGGTATGCCCAGACGTGGGTCCCTTGCTCACTTTGCCACTGGATTCAAGCTAGCCTGGCTGATGAGGGCTGTTAGCCCGAAACCGGTCCCAGGATGCTTGTTTCCGGTCCAGGGAAGACATGGTTTGGCAGTTCGGGCTGGACTGTTCCCATGAGGCACAGGGCCAAGACTGATTTGCATATAGCTGTGTCTGAACTGGGGTGGCGAAGTGAGCTAAAGAACGAGGATGGATTCAACCCAGATCTGTGACTGGGGGTGAGTGTCTGAAAAGTTACAGCGCTCCGTCCATCATCTTCTTGTGTTTGCTTTGTTCGCCCTAAGTTGGCAGGGTATGCCCAGACGTGGGTCCCTTGCTCACTTTGCCTCTGGATTCAAGCTAGCTTAGCTGATGAGGGCTGTTAGCCCAAAACCGGTCCCAGGATGCTTGTTTCCGGTCCAGGGAAGACATGGCTTGGCAGTTCAGGCTGGCCTGTTCCCATGAGGCACAGGGCCAAGACTGATTTGCATATAGCTGTGTCTGAACTGAGGTGGCGAAGTGAGCTAAAGAGCGATGATGGATTCAACCCAGATCTGTGACTGGTGGTGAGTGTCTGAAAAGTTTCAGCGCTCCGTCCATCATCTCCTTCTGTGTGCTTTGTTCGCCCTAAGTTGGCAGGGTATGCCCAGACGTGGGTCCCTTGCTCACTTTGCCACTGGATTCAAGCTAGCCTGGCTGAGGAGGGCTGTTAGCCCGAAACCTGTCCAAGGATGCTTGTTTCCGGTCCAGTGAAGACATGGCTTGGCTGTTCGGGCTGGACTGTTCCCATGAGGCACAGGGTCAAGACTGATTTGCATATAGCTGTGTCTGAACTGGGGTGGCGAAGTGAGCTAAAGAACGATGATGGATTCAACCCAGATCTGTGACTGGGGGTGAGTGTCTGAAAAGTTTCAGCGCTCCATCCATCATCTCCTTGTGTTT
>CAWUFW010029186.1:0-19621 GCA_963921515.1 Calotriton arnoldi | reverse complement strand
CGTTACTTCGTTCAGTTGCATGTTACTTCCAGAAAGAACCCTTTTGTTAAATGGTGTAAATCCGTTCAGTAGTTGCTGAGAAAATCAAAAGTAAAAACACATATATATCTGGGCGGAGCCTAACCACACATGTCATTGTGAGATCTGATTGGCTGTCAGCACTTCATCCTGGCATTGCTGGCAGCCATCTTGGGACCAATATACATGATAGTACCCCATTGAAATGCATTGTAGTGAATCAAAGATTTTGAGGGTTACCAAAAGGAGAACTATAAAGGGTGATAACAGACTTTAGTTACATTAGAATTCATCTGTTGATGGTACCATACTAATTTCAGGAATTGTGGTGTGTTCTAAGGTGATTTTACCCTGTGAAAAACCTTCTGCTGGGATATCATGAATCATGTTTGAGAGAAAACTATTTTCACAAGCTTGTCCCATAGAGTTTTGGAAGGTGCTCCAGAAGCTAAAATGAGAGCATATTTTCTGTACATTCACATTATCTTTCTCAGTCATGTGAGAATGAAGTCTGACATTCTCAGTAAAACATGTACATCCAACAAGGGCAGAGACTGTCAGTTGATTCCTTTGTGTTCTACTGCAGCTTCCCAGAGTGTTCTAAAGAACAACTAGAGTGCTAACAGCCTTACTTATGACAAAAGTATGGCACACCTGAAGCCATCTTGATTGGAATAAACTGGTAACACTTAAAACATTTAATTTAAAAAGGAAGAAAATGAAGGGGTTCTTTTTTAAATAGAAATTATGGTTAGTGCTGCAGAACGAAAAAGTAGGGCATGTTTTAAGTGAGATCTCAAATCCTCTTCTATTTCATTAGAAAATTCTGACATGCAGACTGAAACAATCACTTTCAATACCAGCAGCAGACTTCCAGTTAACTCCCTGGTGAGCAGTAGCTTTACTACAGTGATCTAATGAGCAACTAGAGTGCTAACATTCTGAATTTATGGCAAATGTGAGACACATCTGAATGCCTTCTTGATGGAATCAAAGTAAAAAACTGAAAGCATTTCCTACTGAGGAGACTGCAGTAAATGAGAACTTAGGAAACTTCATAACAAAGAAGTCTTCCAAGATGGCCACCAGAGAAAAAAGAGACCAAATGTAGCACAAATATTACCCAGATGTAGCACACATATAGCCCAATGACAAAAGTGTGCAAAACACTTTTTATTTTTAGTTTTTTTGCAGTTTTATGTAGTGCAGACTGGTCAGGTATTGGAGCATTGCATCTTAAAACATGACCCCCTACACTACAAAAACACCACTGCACTACCCTAAACCCTAAAACACTACCCCCAGCACGACCCCCTACACTACACAAGCACCACTGCACTATCCTAAACCCTTAAACCCTACCCCCAGCATGACCCCCTACACTACACAAACACCACTGCACTACCCTAAACCCTAAAACACTACCCCCAGCACGACCCCCTACACTACCCAAACACCACTGCACTAACCTAAATCCTAAAACACTACCCCCAGCACGACCCCCTACACTACCCAAACACCACTGCACTACCCTAAAACATGACCCCCTATACTACACAAACACCACTGCACTACCCTATACCCTAAAACACTACCCCCAGCACGACCACCTATACTACACACGCACCACTGCACTACCCTAAACCCTAAAACACTACCCCCAGCATGACCCCCTATACTACACAACCACCACTGCACTACCCTACACCCTAAAACACTACCCCCAGCACGACCCCTACACTACCCAAACACCACTGCACTAACCTAAATCCTAAAACACTACTCCCAGCACGACCCCTACACTACCCAAACACCACTGCACTACCCTAAAACATGACCCCCTACACTACACAAACACCACCGCACTACCCTAAACCCTAAAACACTACCCCCAGCATGACCCCCTACACTACACAAGCACCACAGCACTACCCTAAACCCTAAAACACTACCCCCAGCATGACCCCCTTTACTGCCCGAACACCACTGCACTGCCCTAAACCCTGAAACACCAGCCCCTGCACGACCCCCTACACTGCCTGCACACCACTGCACTGCCCTAAACCCTGAAACACCACCCCCAGCACGACCCCCTACACTACCCAAACACCACTGCACTAACCTAAAACATGACCCCCTACACTACACAAACACCACTGCACTACCCTAAACCCTAAAACACTACCCCCAGCATGACCACCTACACTACACATGCACCACTGCACTATCCTAAACCCTAAAACACTATCCCCAGCATGACCCCCTACACTACACAACCACCACTGCACTACCCTAAACCCTAAAACACTATCCCCAGCATGACCCCCTACACTACCCAAACGCCACTGCACTAACCTAAATCCTAAAACACTACCCCCAGCACGACCCCCTACACTACCCAAACACCACTGCACTACCCTAAAACATGACCCCCTACACTACACAAACACCACCGCACTACCCTAAACCCTAAAACACTACCCCAGCACGACCCCCTACACTACACAAGCACCACTGCACTACCCTAAACCCTAAAACACTACCCCCAGCACGACCCCTAGACTGCCCGAACACCACTGCACTGCCCTAAACCCTAAAACACCAGCCCCTGCACGACCCCCTACACTGCCCGCACACCACTGCACTGCCCTAAACCCTGAAACACCACCCCCAGCACGACCCCCTAAACTGCCCGAACACCACTGCACTGCCCTAAACCCTGAAACACCACCCCCTTCACGACCCCCTACACTGCCCGAACACCACTGCACTGCCCTAAACCCTGAAACACCACCCCCAGCACGACCCCCTACACTGCCCGAACACCACTGCACTGCCCTAAACCCTGAAACACTACCCCCAGCAAGACCCCCTATACTGCCCGAACACCACTGCACTGCCCTAAACCCTGAAACATCACCCCCAGCAAGACCCCTACACTGCCCGACCCCTACACTGCCCGAACACCACTGCCCTAAACCCTGAAACACCACCCCCAGCAAGACCCCCTACACTGCCCGAACACCACTGCACTGCCCTAAACCCTGAACCATCACCCCCAGCATGACCCCCTACACTGCCCGAGCACCACTGCACTGCCCTAAACCCTGAAACACCAGCCCCAGCACGACCCCTACACTGCCCGAACACCACTGCACTGCCCTAAACCCTGAAACACCAGCCCCAGCACGACCGCCTACACTGCCTGAACACCACTGCACTGCCCTAAACCCTGAAACACCAGCACCAGCACGACCCCTACACTGCACGAACACCACTGCACTGCCCTAAACCGTGAAACACCAGCCCCAGCACGACCCCCTACACTGCCCGAACACCACTGCACTGCCCTAAACCCTGAAACACCACAACCCTGCACGACCCCCTATACTGCCCGAACACCACTGCACTGCCCTAAACCCTGAAACACTACAACCCTGCATGACCCCCTACACTGCCCGAACACCACTGTACTGCCCTAAACCCTGAAACACCACCCCCAGCACGACCCCCTACACTGCCCGAACACCACTGCACTGCCCTAAACCCTGAAACACCACAACCCTGCACGACCCCCTACACTGCCCGAACACCACTGTACTGCCCAAAACCCTGAAACACCACCCCCAGCACAACCCCCTTTACTGCCCGAACACCACTGCACTGCCCCAAACCCTGAAACACCACCCCCAGCACGACCCCCTACACTACCCGAACACCACTGCACTACCCTAAACCCTAAAATACTCCCCCCAGCACGACCCCCTACACTACCCGAACACGTCTGCACTGCCCTAAACCCTCAAACACTCCCCCAGCACGACCCCCTACACTACCCAAACACCACTGCACTGCCCTAAACCCTAAAACATTCCCCCAGCACGACCCCCTACACTACCCAAACACCACTGCACTGCCCTAAACCCTAAAACACTACCCCGCATGACCCCTAAACTACCCAAACACCAATGCACTAACCTAAACACTAAAACACTACCCCACGCACGACCCCTACACTACCCAAAGACCACTGCACTACCCTAAACCCTAAAACACTACCCCCGCACGACTCCCTACACTACCCAAAGACCAAAGACCACTGCACTACCCTAAACCCTAAAACACGACCTCCTACACTACACAAACACCACTGCACTACCCTAAACCCTAAAACACTACCCCCAGCATGACCCCCTACACTACACAAACACCACTGCACTACCCTAAACCCTAAAACACTACCCCCTACACTACACAAACACCACTGCACTACCCTAAACCCTAGAAAACTAACCCCAGCAGTACCCCTACACTACCCAAACACCATTGCACTACCCTAAACCCTAAAACACTACCCCCAGCAGTACCCCCTACACTACCCAAACACCGCTGCACTACCCTAAACCACTACCCCCAGCACGACCCCCTACACTACCCAAACACCACTGCACTACCCTAAACCCTAAAACACTCCCCCAGCACGACCCCCTACACTACCCAAACACCACTGCACTACCCTAAACCCTAAAACACTCCCCCAGCACGACTCCCTACACTACCCAAACACCACTGCACTACCCTAAACCCTAAATCTACCCCAGCATGACCCCCTCCATTACACAAACACCACTGCACTACCCTAAACCCTAAAACCCTACCCCCAGCACGACCCCCTTCACTACCTAAACACAACTGCACAATTTGTTAAAGGCGTTGCAACGCAGGCCTGTGGTGCTTACTGGAAGTACCTGGTGGGCTAGTTCGGCCCCAGGGACCCTCAGGATTCAAGGTGACCTAATCCCCCAACTTAAAACGCGCCACGGGCGCGTTTGCACAGTGGTGAAGGGAGGGGCAGGGCCTCAGGTGACATGTGCGCAAACACGCCCTGTGGTGCGTTTTAAGTTGGGGAATTCATTCCCCTTGAATCCTGAGGGACCCTGGGGGCTAACTAGCCCACCAGGTACCTTCAGTAAGCACAACAGAGTTGCGTTGCAGAGAGGAGAAAAAGGTGCGTGGCCTCGGAACGCCTCTCTGCAACTCAGCTCTGTGGTCCTAACTGTAGGTACATGGGGGCTAGTTGGGCCTCAGGGACCCTCAGGATTCAAGGGGACTTAATCCCGCAACTTAAAACGCACCACGGGGCGCTTGCACACATGTCACCTCAGGCCCCCCTCCCTTCACCACTGTGCAAACGCACCCTGTAGCGTGTTTTAAGAGGTAGTTTTAATCCCCCTGCCCTATTATGTACTAGGGACTTACAGAGGAGGTCATGCTAATCACAGGGGTACCCCAACGCATAGTGTTCCCTAGTGTATGTAGGTGTTTTCACTGTATTCTAAGTGTCTTTTAGCATAGCACTGGCTCTGGTTAGTCAGAGTCAGTTACCACCAGTACCCGTCTGAAAAAGTTGTGGGCACAGGATGATTTTGCAACAAGGCCTCTTTCTGCTCCTCTGTTGGTTCTTTCTGCACATCTTTTGCTTCTTCCTGCACTTTTCTTCGTCTTTGTGGACTTCTGTTGCTTCTTTCTGCATTTCTTTTGCTTCTTTCTGTGCGTTTTTTCTTCTTTCTTCACATGTCCTACCTCTGTAGGCATAGTTAGAAACTAGCATTTAAAAAACCTTTGAAATTCACTTAAAAAATCATAGGTTTCAGGCACGTTATAGTTAGAAATTAGCATTTAAAAAACCTTTGAAATTCACTGAAAAAACCATAGGTTTCAGACACGTTATAGTTAGAAATTAGCATTTAAAAAACCTTTGAAATTCACTGAAAAAACCATAGGTTTTAGGGACAGTTATAGTTAGTTGGACATTTCACTCGTACAAAACCATAGAAATTCCCCGTTATAGTTAGTTCAGCTAACTATAACTCCGCGCCCGCAATGCACTGCTGATGACGTCACATATTACATCACTCATGACATGGTCAGTGACATCACTGATGACATCACTGATGACATCTCAAATGACATCACTGATGACATCACTGATGACATCATCCATGTGATAATTTCATGCATCTTCTCACACCCTAATATAACTTTTGATACACCCACTCTAAATTACAGACTGCCATTCTCAAAACCATACGCACTCCAATACCAATAACTACATACCCACTCACTGATTCTTAGGTCTACACACACACATCTACTGACTCACCCATACAGTCACTCATACTTACAGTCACTCAGTACAGGACTATCATATGCACTCATACACCTATATAAACACTCACACACCGCCACTCATCCATAGAGGTACTCACACACCTAGTCAGTCATGCAAAAAATTAATCACACACCCATTTACTCACCTATACAGTTATACACACACCAGCTCACTTACTCATACAAATACTAGCACATTCTTACGCTCTTATACAATAACTGATACAAGCACATACGCATCCATACAGCCACTCTCACAATCACACACTCTCACTTATAGCCATTTAAATACTCTAACACACATATATACTGCATTTTACATATGTAGTTACTCGCACATGTACCACTGAGATATACATTCACTCACTAACACACCCATACACACACTCACCCACCCAAGCAGTCCATCACAGATGCACTCTTGAAATCATGCACCCAGTGAATCACCCACTCACACATCTATGTACAGAGTCACACACACCCCACCCACACAAACACTCAGGCAGCCATACAGATACTCAGAGAACCAATCAATAACCCATATAGACACTCATGTAGCTATTCGCAAATCCATGCATCCACTTACACACCAACAAACAGACGGATACAGACATTCACACAGTTTAGTCACTAACCCATGCATTCAGTAAGATACGTTTAATCACTCACTTGTAGAGTCAGTCACGCACGTACTAAATCATCCATTCAGACACTTATACACCCACTCATTCATATTTAAACTTTACAGAAACACACAGTCACTGGATGATGTCATCAGTGATGTCATTTGAGATGTCATCAGTGATGTCATCAGTGATGTCACTGACCATGTCATGAGTGATGTAATATGTGACCTCATCAGCAGTGCATTGCGGGGCGCGAGTTATAGTTAGCTGAACTAACTATAACGGGGAATTTCTATGGTTTTGTACGAGTGAAATGTCCAACTAACTATAACTGTCCCTAAAACCTATGGTTTTTTCAGTGAATATATATTATCTACTGGCGGTCGCCAGTAGATAGTTATAGTTAGGACCTATTATCCATAGGAAATCCGCGACATTCTATTTGCAATAACGTTGGCGCCGGTTGATGAATCTTCGCAAAGCTTCCAACTTGTTGGGCGCTCCGGTCCGCTCCTACCCTGAAAGTCTCGGGGTGATACGTCAAGCGGGGGCCGAGAAAAAAGGGGGTCCCAAAACACGTTTTCCCTATTCATTTTCCATAGGAACCTTTAGTCGCAGCTACAGCCCGAACTGCTGAACGGAATTACCCCAAATTTGGCAAAGAGGTAGCCCTTGGTTCAGACTGGTGCCTTTTGCTAAAATGGTGTAAATCCGTTCAGTAGTTCCTGAGAAATTCACAATTAAAATCACATATATATCTATGGGCGCGTCGGATCCGCGTACCCTCCCGATCCACGAGCTGCATGCTAATTGGCTGTCAACACTCCAAATCAGGAAGTGTTTGCAGCCATTTTGTCCCTCGGTAGAACCGAGGGACAGAAACTGAAGTGCGCAAAGCGCAAAAAGGGAGCAGGGTAGAAACACCTGAGTAAGAAAAAGTAACGATAACAGTTTTTACCTGCTAAGTGAATTTCCTTCCATAGGATAACATTGGTGATTCTATGAGAAAAAGTTTCTGTCAACTTTTAAAATACAATAATATTCCTTAAAAATCACTACTGTAACCAAAACGCTTTTACTCAACTGTTTACAGGAGATGTCCCAGGACTGAATCTAGGATCCAGTCCTGTGGTTAGAAAAAGTAATCCATAAAGTAACTAATTGCATTTAACTAGAAATTCACATTGAGCTGAATGTTGCATTGTGTTTGAAAATGTGTTGCCCATTGCAACAACTGTAACTACTGTACTTAAAAGTCTATTGCCTATGTGCAAAGTATTTAAACTAAAGTAATTCATTCTGAGAAAGTATTTTTTGTAATGTATAATGTAATTACAATGTAATTTAAAAAATAAAATATGTAAAAAAAAATTGTTTTCTTAAAAATGTAGTAAATCAGTATGAAAAAAATAAATATAACAATTAATACATTTAAAAATTGTCATTTACAACACCTTTGAAATTCACTGAAAAAACCGTAGGTTTCAGACATGTTATAGTTAGGAATTAGCATTTAAAAAACCTTTGAAATTCACTGAAAAAACCATAGGTTTCAGACACGTTATAGTTAGAAATTAGCATTTAAAAAACCTTTGAAATTCACTGAAAAAACCATAGGTTTCAGGCACGTTATAGTTAGAAATTAGCATTTAAAAAACCTTAGAAATTCACTGAAAAAACCATAAGGTTTTAGGGACAGTTATAGTTAGTTGGACATTGCACTCGTACAAAACCCGTGAAATTCCCCCGTTATAGTTAGTTCAGGTAACTATAACTCGCGCCCGCAATGCACTGCTGATGACGTCACATATTACATCACTCATGACATGGTCAGTGACATCACTGATGACATCACTGATGACATCTCAAATGACATCACTGATGACATCATCCATGTGAGAATTTAATGCATCTTCTCACACCCTAATATAAGTTTTGATACACCCACTCTACATTACAGACTGCCATTCTCAAAACCATACACACTCCAATACCAATAAGTACATACCCACTCACTGATTCTTAGGTCTACACACACACATCTACTCACTCACCCGTACAGTCACTCATACTTACAGTCACTCAGTACAGGACTATCATATGCACTCATACACCTATATAAACACTCACACAACGCAACTCATCCATAGAGGTACTCACACACCTAGTCAGTCATGCAAATAATTAATCACACTGCCAATTTACTCACCTATACAGTTATACACACCAGCTCACTTACTCATAAAAATACTAGCACATTCTTACGCTCCTATGCAATCACTGATGCAAGCACACACTCATCCATATAGCCACTCTCACAATCACACACTCTCACTTATAGCCATTTATATACTCCAACACACATATATACTGCCTTTCACATATGTAGTTACTCACACATGTACCACTGGGATATACATTCAATCACTAACACACCCATATCCACACTCACCCACCCATACAGTCCATCACAGACGCACTCTTGAAACCATGCACCCAGTGAATCACCCAGTCACACATCTATGCACAGAGTCACACACACCCCACCCACACAAACACTGAGGCACCCATACAGATACTCAGAGAACCAATCCATAACCCATATAGACACTCATTTAGCTAGTCAGAAACCCATGCAGTTGCTTACACAGCAACAGACAGATGGATACAGACATTCACACAGTTTAGTCACTCACCCATGCATCCAGTAAGATACGTTTAATCACTCACTTATAGACTCAGTCACGCACCTACTAAATCATCCATTCAGGCGCTTCTACACCCACTCATTCTTCAATACGCCTTTCCCTATATATATTAAACATATTTAAACTTTACAGAAACACACAGTCACTGGATGATGTCATCAGTGATGTCATCAGTGATGTCATTTGAGATGTCATCAGTGATGTCACTGACCATGTCATGAGTGATGTAATATGTGACGTCATCAGCAGTGCATTGCGGGGCGCGAGTTATAGTTACCTGAACTAACTATAACGGGGGAATTTGACGGGTTTTGTACGAGTGCAATGTCCAACTAACTATAACTGTCCCTAAAACCTTATGGTTTTTTCAGTGAATATATATATGTCTCCAAACTCCTCCAACATCCGTTCCCAAACACGACTTCAGCAAGGGAATCGGCGAAAGATCACAGCACCACGCACAGAAGGTAAATCTTCAGTGATTATTTATTTAACCCATTAAAACCAAGTGCATAAACAAAACGGTAGAGGACGGTCTACGCATTTCGGCTCCCAGCCTTCTACTGGACCATAGAGTCCTGGGGCCTAGAAAGTCTCTTTTAAAGTGCCAGTGCAATTTTACATTTCTTTTTTCTTTTTCGGTTTCATTAAAAGACAGACTAAGCTTTACACAATCCTTAAAGGGTACAATTTTTTAACAATTGATTATTAATTTGGCTGATTTCAAGAAGAAAAGGTTTACACAAGTTTATACAATTAAAACCAAAGTTTCAAAGTATATATGTGCAAAAGTGCAAATCCAACAGAGATTTTTAAAAGAAGGTGTAATTTAAAACCACAAATGGGATTAATCATACTATTTCATTTTTGTATTCATAATGGAGTAAAAGCAACCAAATATTTGTGAAGTACATAAATGTAATGCATTCATTATAGGCAGAATAAAGTCCATTTTCATTATCACTTGATCAGTTCAGATCAGTTAAGAATAAAATTGTAAAGTACATTTTTGTCTCTAGTATGTTTTTCATATGGTGCAGAGCAGTTGATTATAAATATATCCTTTCCTTCCCAGATTAACATTTCTAATAGTTAGAAAAATTTATATATATATGTTCAAGTCAAAGATACTGATTTACATAAACTAAAGTGACTAGTGCATAGCATGTTTACATTGAGGTAAAAACAGTAAAAAAATGCATGCCACTTCTGTGCTTTCATTCCATCATAATCCTAACCACTAAAACCCCTGAAAGCTCTGATCATTATTTCAATTGGACATAATTGCTGCTATAGATTTTAAAGTGCTAAATCTCCAAATTAAAGATAATATGATCCCATTGGTGTTTTATTTCTCTTGTTCTCTTTTTTTCTTTTTTTTCCTTTCTCTTCCCTTCTTTCCCTTTTCTCCTTTTCTTTTATCTTTCCTACTCTTCTGGTGCAACAAGATCGAATGCAAAACATCATTAGGGTCAGTATTTGTAAAATGCAGTCATTCATTTATCCATTACATTTTCTCAAACTATCAGGTGTCCACAACCATGTTGCCATTATTATATAACTCCACTTCCGATTACATCCATGTTCTATTGCAGATGAACATATAGTTCTGCGTCCAAATTATGGCCAAATGGACTCTCGGTACCAGTTGCTAAAATGAGTTTGGATTCCATCTTGCGCAACTCCAATGTTCTGTTTCCACCTCTCTCTTTTTGTTTCACAATTTTGATACCACAATATTTGAGATGTCGACAATCACTCGAGTGAGACTCATGGAAATGTTTGGCCATGGGATAAGTGAAGTCTTTGTTTTTAATAGCACGTAGATGTTGCAGTATCCTCAGTTTCAGTTTGTTGATTGTACTTCCTATATATCGTTTTTTACAGGAGCATTCTAGTTGGTATACAACAAACTTGGATTCACATGTGATGTGGTCTTTGATTGATTCACTTCGACCATTCTGCAATTTGTATGATGTTGTATTTTGACCATGTTCACACGCCTTACATTTGTAGCATTTCCAGAAGCCGGGTTTATTGAGCCAGTGTGAGGTTGTAGATTTTAGGGGTTCAAGATGGCTTTTTGTGAGAATGTCCCCCAAAGATGCTGTCTTCCTATACGTGATGTTCGGATGAGGTGACAAGACTTTTCGCAGTGTTTCATCTAACAGTAGGATACCCCAGTTCTTTCTAACAATTTTCTTAAATTCCCCACTCTGATTGTTATAATCCACAATGAGGCGTGTGGTTGTGTCCTTTTGATGTCTATCCATCTGAGGTCGTTTTTGTGTTAGTAGTTCTGACCTAGCTTTCTGAGTGACTCTTGTTCTTGCTGTTACAAGCACTTCCTCAGGATATCCTCGTTCTAAGAAGCGTTTGCTCATTTCATTCAATTGCAATTCAATATCCTCCGCTTCAGAACAGTTTCTCTTCGCCCGTAACATCTCTCCATAGGGTATTGACCATTTGAGATTCTTTGGATGTCCACTATTTGCGTGCAAGATGCTATTACACGAGGTGGGCTTTCTATACATTTTCGTACAGACCCTCTGGTCTTTTATGAACACTTCTACATCCAGAAAAATGATGTTCTTTGGGCTTACTGTAGATGTGAAGGAGAGATTATACTTGTTGGCATTTAGAGAGTGGATGAAGGTTTGGAGGTCTGTGTGATCACCCTCCCAGACTATAAAGAGGTCATCAATGAATCTTGACCAAAATTTGATGTTTCGATGATTCCTTTTCTCCAATACTTCAGTCTCCCAGACTGCCATGAGTAGATTCGCGTACGTTGGAGCGAATGATGTACCCATGGCAGTCCCCTGTTTTGCAGGAAGATGTCACCTTGAAACAGAAAGACATTGTGTGTCAAGCAGTATGTCAACATTCCAACCAACATTTCAGAGTGCTCCAGAAAGCTAATAGATCTTGTTTGTAAGAACTGCTTCACAGCAGCTACGCCATCTGAATGGATAATTGAGGTGTAGAGCGATGAGACATCGATCGTTGCCATCAAGAAACCTTCTCTCCACTGGATCATTTGAATTTTGTTCAAAAAGTCCATTGTGTCCCGCAGATATGAGGGAAGTGACATGACATAATCCATGAGAAAAACATCCAAGAAGCGGGAAGTGCATTCTAGCAGAGAACCAATGGCACTGACAATTGGTCTACCTGGTGGATTCGTGAGTGACTTATGGACCTTGGGGAGGAAATAGATTGTTGCCATGACCGGATGGTCAGTTTTCAGATATAAAAACTCCTCCAGGTCAATAAGATTTCTTTCTTTCCAGGCATGCAGCATTTGATGGTATTCCTTAGTCCAACTCTCCATGGGATTTGAGGTCAATTTTTCATAATGCTCTTTCATATTGAGTTGTCTTTCTGCTTCAGCCACATAGTCTTTGCGGTTTTGGATCACAATATTACCGCCTTTATCAGAGGCTTTTATGATTATTGTTGTATCCTCTCATAGATCTTTAAGGGCTTGTTGTTCACCAGCTGTTAAGTTCCACGATTTTTTAATATTTCTCTTTTCGTTTCCATTCTCCATTGTATTTGTGTTGAGACACGATGTATTATGGGTCATATTATTAATTTCATCCACAATGATCTCCTGAAATAAATCGATTTTATTACCAGCTGGAAATTGTGGGCAAAAAGTGGACTGCTGTTTCAGGCCACTGTTGCCCCCCTTGTTGGTTTCAATCCCCATTCTGTGGCTGAACTCCTTGTCTGTTTCCGAGGAAGGTTGCTGTTGCCCTGGTGTGGACTCATCTTCATCTTGTAAATCCACTAGTACTCTGAGGGTATATGCATGTGTGTGTATTTATTTATTTATTTAAATTATCTACTGGCGGTCGCCAATAAGTAGTTATAGTTAGGATGTAGTTTCCATTGGAAGAGTGTTTTTTTTTATTTGCCAATAACTTTGGTGCCATTTGACAAATCTTTGCAAATTTGTCAGAACTATCAGGGCAGTCACTTCAGCTGCTGTGTTGATAATTTCAGGGTGATCCATCATGCGGGCGCCGAGAAAAAGAGGGGGTCCCAAAACGCTTTTTCTCCATGTTAATTTCCATAGGAAACTTTAGACACAGCTACAGCCCAAACTGTAGATCCGCGAATCCCGCAGAAAATGTTTAAAAAAATTAGGCCCTCAGGTGGGCTTGGTCCCAGGGGCAATTAAAAATAATGGCGCGTTTGCAGAGTGGTGGACAAATGGGGTGGCCCCCCTCCTGGGCCATTTTCGGCCCCAGGGACCCCATCTTCAGGAGCCTGCCCCTCTTTTTAGAATTTTATTTAAAGAAAACAAGGGAGGGGGACCGCGTGGCCCCCCTCCCATGCTGATTTTTGCCCCGGGGACTCCATCCCCCAGGGTCCGGCCTGTAGTGTGGGTGCCCTGGCCCCACCCAGGGCACCCACTTTTGGATTGTTAGAGAACACGGGGAGCCTGAAGGCCCCTGCAGTCCCTGTCGGCTCCCAGCCTCCTGCGGAAGCCGGCATTGCTTTGAGACCCAGGGAGCTGCTGAACATGCATCTCCCTGGATCTCAAAGCAATGTCTGTTTCCCTGCTCACTTAACAGCGGGCAGGGAAACAGACATGCTGTGCTTTCAGCAAGCGAGAGCATTTTCTGGAGGTGGTGGTCCCTGAGGAAGGGGGGTCCATGAGGCCCCCCCAACACTATTGGAATTAGCCCCAGGGAGGGGACAGTCCCCAAGGGCTTCACCGCATACATAATTAAAAGTGCCCCAGGAAGGTGGAGGTCCCTGGGGCTTTGATAAGCCCTAGGAGGGGGCCCCGTGCACCCCCTCCTATATTTGTCATATGGCCCTGGGACATGGCCCACTTGGGGGTTATTCAAAAGCAAGCGCAGGGGCCCGTGCTTTCTTTTTTTTTTAAAAACGTTGCCATGGATTCACGGATCCATCCAAGAGTACACGTCAAAATAAAAAAATAATATGCTTTTTACCCCCGGCAGGGTTCCTGAGGGACCACTGCACCATATCTGTGGGTCAGCGTATTCCTACCCTGCTGTCTTTTCCTTCTTTTTTACTTTTTTTCTGGGACTCTGCTTCAAGCCAAGTCCCAAGATGGCTGCCAACACTTCTTGTTTGAAGTGTTGGCAGCCAATCAAATTTTAGAGGGATCCGCTAGCCCACTGCAAGGACTCGCTTCCCCGATATTTATATTTTATGAAGTTAGATATCTCAAAAACTACTAAACAGATTTAAACCAAATAAAAAAAAAACACTCTTTCTGGACCATCATCTAGTTTTCTGCCAAATTTGGTGTAATTCCGTTCAGCAGTTTGGGCTGTAATCGTGTTCACAAAATGAACAAGCATTTGCAATGCAATAGGTCTCGCATTCACGCTAGTTTGAGCTATTGGCATTGTAAATGACAATGCCTTTTATTTATGTTTTGGGTTTTAAAACATAAATAAAAGGCATTGTCATTTACAATACTAATAGCTTAAACTCTCGCAAATGTGAGACCGATTGCATTGCAATAAAGGGCCTTCTCGACCGCTTGTTAGATTGTAAATATTAGAGGATGCGTGCAGTGAAGAAGATGTGTAAGTGTTGTAAATTACACAGACACAAAGTGTGAAGTGAGAATTACATATGATCTGAGATATAAACACTAACAAAGCGCTCCAACACCTTTCGCTCTGTGATTACACTGTCGCGGCTCAGGAGGAAGAGTGGGAGGGGGGCTATTTCCTGCCCTCTCTGTGATTTGAGTGTGCAGTGTGGCATTGCGTAATGTCATTGCTATCTTTGGCCTAATAAAAAACACTCCAGCTGTGGTAGGGCCCTGGCTTCACCTCCTGGTGCAGGACAGGCTGTGCTTTATGGCAGGCATGGAGGGAGGGAGGGATGGTCTCGGCTGCAGCTCTGGCCTCGTACAGTGCCCCTGCTATTACTAGTGAGTGAGAGGTGCTGAGGTGGTGGTATTGGTGGTGGTGGTGGTGGTGGTATTGGTGGTGGTGTTATTGGTATTGGTGTTGGTGGTATTGGTTGTGCTGGTATTGGTGGTGGTATTGGTAGTGTTGGTAGTATTGGTGGTGGTCGTGGTGGTATTGTTGGTGGCGGTATTGGTGGTGGTGGTATTGGTATTGGTGGTGGTATTGATGGTGGTGGTACTGGTATTGGTGGTGGTGGTATTGGTGGTGTTATTGGTATTGGTGCTGGTGGTACTGGTATTGGTGGTGGTAGTATTGGTGGTGGTATTGGTGGTGGGGTATTGGTGGTGGTATTATTGGTGGTGGCATTGGTGGTGGTATTGTTATTGGTGGTGGTATTGGTAGTGGTGGTGGTGGTATTGGTGGTGGTGGTATTGGTGGTATTAGTGGTATTGGTGGTGGTATTGGTAGTGGTGGTATTGGTGGTGGTAATGGTGGTGGTGCTATTGGAGGTGTTGGTGGTGTTGGTGGTGGTGGTATTGGTGGTGGTGGTATTGGTGGTGATGGTATTGGTGGTGGTGGTATTGGTGATGGTGGTATTGGTGATGGTACTGGTGGTGGAGGTGGTGGAATTGGTGGTGGTATTGGTGGTGGTGGTGGTATTGCAGTATTATTGGTGGTGGTATTGGTGGTGGTATTAGTGGTGGTGGTGGTATTGCCGGTATTGGTTGTGGTGGTATTGGTGGTGGTATTGGTGGTGGTATTGGTGGTGCTGGTGGTATTGGTGGTGGTATTGGTGGTGGTGGTATTGGTGGAGGTAGAGGTATTGGTGGTTGTGGTATTGGTGGTGGTGGTATTGGTGGTTTGGTGGTGGAGGTGGTGGTATTGATGGCAGTGGTGGTATTGGTGGCATGGGTGGTATTGGTGGTGGTGTTATAAGTGGTGGTATTGGTGGTGGTATAGGTAGCGGTGGTATTGGTGGTGGTGGTTTGGTGGTATTGATGGCAGTGGTGGTATTGATGGCAGAGGTGGTATTGGTGGCAGGGGTGGTATTGGTGGTGGTGGTATAAGTGGTGGTATTGGTGGTGGTATTGGTAGTGGTGGTATTGGTGGTGGCATTGGTGGTGGTGGTGGTATAGGTGGTATTGGTGGTGGTGGTGGTGGTATTGGTGGTGGTGGTGGTATTGGTGGTGGTGTTGGAGGTGGTGGTATTGGTGGTGGTGGTATTGGTTGTGGTGGTGGTATTGGTGGTGGTGGTATCGGTGGTAGTGGTGGTGGTAGTATTGGTGGTGGTATTATTGGTTGTGGTGGTGGTATTGGTGGTATTGGTGGTGGTATTGGTGGTGTATTGGTGGTAGTGGAGGTATTGGTGGTAGTATTGGTGGTGTTGGTATTGGTGGTGGGTGGGTTGGGGTGGTGGTATTGGTGGTATTGGTGGTGGTATTGGTGGTGGTATTGCTGGTGGTGGTGGTTTTGGTGGTGGTATTAGTGGTGGTATTGGTGGTGGCATTGGTATTGCTGGTATTGGTGGTGGTGGTATTGGTGGTGGTATTGCTATTGGCGGTTGAATTGGTGGTGGTGGTGGGGGTATTAGTGGTGGTGGTATTGGTGGTGTTGGTATTGGTGGTATTGTTGGTGGTATTGGTGGTGGTATATTGGTGGTGGTATTGGTGGTGGTATTGGTATTGGTGGTGGTGGTATTAGTGGTGGTATTGGTATTGTCGGTGGTATTGGTGGTGGTGGTACTGGTATTGGTGGCTGTGGTATTGGTGGTGGTGGTATTGGTGATGTTGGTATTGGTGGTGGGTGGGTTGGGGTGGTGGTATTGGTGGTATTGTTGGTGGTGGTGGTATTGGTGGTGGTATTGGTGGCTGTGTTGTGGTGGTGTTATTGGTAGTGGTGTTGGAATTGATGGTGGTGGTGGTATTGATGGTGGTGGTGGTATTGGTGGTAGTTGTATTGGTGGTGGTATTGGTGGTGGTGGTATTGGTGGTGGTGGTGGTATTGGTTGTGGTGGTGGTAGTGGTATTGGTGGCGGTATCGGTGGTGGTGTGGTATTGGTGGTGGTGGTGGTGGTATTGGCGGTGGTGCTGGTATTGGTGGTGGCATTGGCGGTGGTGGTTGTATTGGTGGTGGTGGTATTGGTGGTGGTGGTGGTGGTTTTGGTGGAGGTATTGGTGGTGGTGGTATTGGTATTGGTGGTGGTATTGATGGTGGTGGTACTGGTATTGGTGGTGGTGGTATTGGTGGTGGTGGTATTGGTGGTGTTATTGGTATTGGTGGTGGTGGTGGAGGTACTGGTATTGGTTGTGGTATTGGTGGTATTGGTGGTATTGGTGGTGGTATTGGTGGTGGTATTGGTATTGGTGGTGGTATTGGTAGTGGTGGTGGTGGTATTGGTGGTATTGGTGGTGGTATCGGTAGTGGTGGTGGTGGTATTGGTGTGGTGGTTGTATTGGTGGTGGGGGTATTGGTGGTATTGGTGGTGTTGGTATTGGTGGTGATGGTATTGGTGGTGGTGGTATTGGTGGTGGTGGTATTGGTGGTGGTATTGGTGGTGCTGGTGGTATTGGTGGTGCTGGTGGTATTGGTGGTGGTGGTATTGGTGGTGGTGGTATTGGTGGTGATGGTATTGGTGGTGGTGGTGGTGGTATTGGTGGTGGTGGAGGCGGTGGTATTGATGGCAATGGTGGTATTGGTGGCAGGGGTGGTATTGGTGGTGGTTGTATTAGTGGTGGTATTGGTGGTGGTAGTGGTAGTGGTGATAATGGTGGTGGTATTGGTGGTGGTGGTGGTGGTATTGGTGGTGGTGGTATTGGTGGTGGTGTTGGAGGTGGTGGTATTGGTGGTATTGGTGGTGTTATTGGTGGTGGTGGTATTGATGGTGATGGTATTGGTTGTGGTGGTGGTATTGGTGGTGGTATTGGTGGTGGTATTTGTGGTAGTGGTGGTGGTAGTATTGGTGGTGGTATTATTGGTTATGGTGGTGGTATTGGTGGTGGTATTGGTGGTGGTGGTATTGGTGGTGTATTGGTGGTGGTATTGGTGGTGTTAGTATTGGTGGTGGGTGGGTTGGGGTGGTGGTATTGGTGGTATTGGTGGTGGTAGTGGTATTGGTGGTGGTGGTGGTATTGGTGGTGGTGGTAGTGGTGGTGGTATTGATGGTGGTATTAGTGGTGGTGGTGGTATTGGTGGTGGTATTGGTATTGCTGGTATTGGTGGTGGTATTGGTGGTGGTATTGCTATTGGCGGTTGTATTGGTGGTGGTGGTGGTTTTGGTGGTGGTGGTATTGGTGGTGTTGGTATTGGTGGTATTGTTGGTGGTATTGGTGGTGGTATTGGTATTGGTATTGGTGGTGGTGGTATTGGTGGTGGTATTGGTATTAGCAGTGGTATTGGTGGTGGTGGTGGTGGTGGTATTGGTTGTGGTGGTATAGGTGGTGTTGGTATTGGTGGTAGGTGGGTTGGGGTGGTGGTATTGGTGGTATTGATGGTGGTGTGGTATTGGTGGTGGTGTTGATGGTGGTGGTGGTATTGGTGGTAGTTGTATTGGTGGTGGTATTGGTGGTGGTGGTATTGGTATTGGTGGTGGTATTGATGGTGGTGGTACTGGTATTGGTGGTGGTGGTATTGGTGGTGGTGGTATTGGTGGTGTTATTGGTATTGGTGGTGGTGGTAGAGGTACTGGTATTGGTGGTGGTATTGGTGGTATTGGTGGTGGTGGTGGTATTGGTATTGGTGGTGGTATTGGTAGTGGTGGTGGTGGTATTGGTGGTATTGGTGGTATTGGTGGTGGTGGTGGTATTGGTGGTGGTATTGGTATTGGTGGTGGTATTGGTAGTGGTAGTGGTGGTGGTGGTATTGGTGGTGGTATTGGTAGTGGTGGTGGTGGTATTGGTGGTGGTGGTTGTATTGGTGGTGGGGGTATTGGTGGTGTTGGTGGTGTTGGTATTGGTGGTGATGGTATTGGTGGTGATGGTATTGGTGGTGGTGGTATTGGTGGTGGTGGTATTGGTGGTGGTATTGGTGGTGCTGGTGGTATTGGTGGTGGTATTGGTGGTGGTGGTGGTGATCCAGCGCGATATTAGCAAACAGCATTCATACATCAGATACTCACTTGGGCCCATACATTCATACTACGCTATACTTACGCTGGGTTTTATCAGTTGTTACTCTCTATCAAAATCCT
>CAWUFW010029185.1:0-19624 GCA_963921515.1 Calotriton arnoldi | reverse complement strand
GTCGATTCCGATTCGGGCCGGAAAAGCACCGACCGACTCGGAGCCGGAAAATTACCGACCGACACGTACCAGTGGCGCCCGACACGCCAAGTACGATGCAAGCCGCGATAAATCCGACCGACACGTCAGGAAACCAAGCCGACCGACCGAGCCGCTCGGAAAATAGCAATCCGGCCGGAAAACACGCGAATCCAACCGACCGACACGCACCCGGAACAAATCCGACCGATTCGTACCCGCCAACTCCAACCCGCAAAGTACGATGCAAGGCGCGAAAACACGACCGAGTCGGACGGAGGACAAGCCGTACGACCGACACGCATACAAAACCGAGCCGAAGCAACACAATACACCGCGACCGACGCGTACGCAGCATACAAAACTGCACAAACACAGCGTGAACGAAACGGAAAACACCGTACGAGACCAATGCAGGGTCCGACTCGGTCACAAGAACGTTTCCAACATACACAAACAGCACAAAGGAAAAATCAACCAAAAAAAGGCCAAACAAGCAATTACCAAGCCAATAAATACTGGGGGTGGGGACAGAGAACAAAGACACACCCACAACTCCACCTATATAAAGGACACAAATCACTACCATGAGCCTTTGCAAATGCCATTCCACTGCCAGCACCCAAGAGAAAGCAACCACACACCCACAGCTCATCCCTCACACAAGCCACACACCAGCAGCACACCAACAAATACCTACCTCACATACACCCAGCACAACACACACCCACACACCCTCACCTGCACACCAACACACACATCACCCACCATCACCACCCATCACCATGCCCCCCAAGAAGAATCACAAGTTCCTAGATTGTGAATTGGAAGTCCTGGTAGACGAGATCCTCAGGGTAGAGCCACAGCTGTTTGGCACATTGGTCCAACAGACCCCCATGTCGCAGAAAACCAAGATGTGGGAGAGGATCATCAACAGGGTGAACGCCCAATCACCATGTCGGCGCACAAAGACCGACATCCAGAACAGGTGGTATGACGTGCGCAGGAGGGTACGGAAACTGCTGAAGCAAGACTACATCAACAGCCAACACACCGGCAGTGGCCCTCCTGCCAAGCCAATATACCTCAGGCCCTGGGAGGAGAAGGTGCGGGCCATCCTACCGCCAGTGAGCATATATGGACTAGAGGACATCCCAGAGCCTGGTGAGTACACAACAAATGTACACAATATACTGCCACAAACACACACACATCACTGTCAAGGGGAGAGTCAAACCATGCACTCATAGCAATTACACAGCAACTAGAACAGAATCATCCCAAAATGTGTATGTCAGTCAGATAAACACAACACATGCCATCAAAAAAGTCACATCCAACTGTGCCAACACATGTACAAACACAACCACAACTACAGCTAGGCAGTGGCACAAATAGAACTAACACACACATCCACACATGTAGCCACCACAACAACACCAACACACAGTGAAGACCACTCAAAGGAAGGAATTCTGTGTATGCTGGCCAAGTCAGTGTAGCCAATAGCATCATGGGAGTCGCAGTCACACATATTGCCCCCCCCACAACTGTCCCATCAACACCACCATGAACCATGCGCACATCACAGGGAGTGGAGAAGGACTCACAAGATGGCTGACACTGGCTACTGCTGTGAGGAGCACAAGGCCCTGCTGGCAACTGTGCACCAACAAACAGCAGGACACCACTGACTGACATCCTGAGAGACAACTTACACTCCCTGCAATGCAAGCACGTTCCATGGTGGGATATCTGGCTGGCTGGGTGGGAAGGGGGACTTGCAGCACTGACCATAGTCACCAGCACCTCCCCTCACACCCCCCCCCAACACAAACTCCACAGTACCCACCTGGTAGAATGCAATGCCCTCCATCCTAACACAAGATCCCACAAAGCACCACCACCCTGGGTTATGTTGTGTGAAGCACAGGGACACTCTTGGGACTCTTAGCCAAACAACTGCCAGGACAACACTCCCAGCCATCCTGTCAGCACAGCCAGCCCACCCCACAGGGAAGCAGAGTCAAAAGGAAGGAAGCATGGGCATGCTGGGAAGGGGGTGGAGGCAATAGCATGATGGGAGTCGTAGTCACAGACATTGCTCAGCCTCACAACTGGCCCATCAACACCACCCTGAACCATGCTCACATCACAGGGAGTGGAGAAGGACTCACAAGATGGCTGACACTGGCTACTGCTGTGGGGAGCACAAGGCCCTGCTGCCAACTGTGCACCAACAAACAGCAGGACACCACTGACTGACATCCTGAGAGACAACTTACACTCCCTGCAATGCAAGCACGTTCCATGGTGGGATATCTGGCTGGCTGGGTGGGAAGGGGGACTTGCAGCACTGACCATAGTCACCAGCACCTCCCCTCACACCCCCCCCCAACACAAACTCCACAGTACCCACCTGGTAGAATGCAATGCCCTCCATCCTAACACAAGATCCCACAAAGCACCACCACCCTGGGTTATGTTGTGTGAAGCACAGGGACACTCTTGGGACTCTTAGCCAAACAACTGCCAGGACAACACTCCCAGCCATCCTGTCAGCACAGCCAGCCCACCCCACAGGGAAGCAGAGTCAAAAGGAAGGAAGCATGGGCATGCTGGGAAGGGGGTGGAGGCAATAGCATGATGGGAGTCGTAGTCACAGACATTGCTCAGCCTCACAACTGGCCCATCAACACCACCCTGAACCATGCTCACATCACAGGGAGTGGAGAAGGACTCACAAGATGGCTGACACTGGCTACTGCTGTGGGGAGCACAAGGCCCTGCTGCCAACTGTGCACCAACAAACAGCAGGACACCACTGACTGACATCCTGAGAGACAACTTACACTCCCTGCAATGCAAGCACGTTCCATGGTGGGATATCTGGCTGGCTGGGTGGGAAGGGGGACTTGCAGCACTGACCATAGTCACCAGCACCTCCCCTCACACCCCCCCAACACAAACTCCACAGTACCCACCTGGTAGAATGCAATGCCCTCCATCCTAACACAAGATCCCACAAAGCACCACCACCCTGGGTTATGTTGTGTGAAGCACAGGGACACTCTTGGGACTCTTAGCCAAACAACTGCCAGGACAACACTCCCAGCCATCCTGTCAGCACAGCCAGCCCACCCCACAGGGAAGCAGAGTCAAAGGAAGGAAGCATGGGCATGCTGGGAAGGGGGTGGAGGCAATAGCATGATGGGAGTCGTAGTCACAGACATTGCTCAGCCTCACAACTGGCCCATCAACACCACTCCTGAACCATGCTCACATCACAGGGAGTGGAGAAGGACTCACAAGATGGCTGACACTGGCTACTGCTGTGGGGAGCACAAGGCCCTGCTGCCAACTGTGCACCAACAAACAGCAGGACACCACTGACTGACATCCTGAGAGACAACTTACACTCCCTGCAATGCAAGCACGTTCCATGGTGGGATATCTGGCTGGCTGGGTGGGAAGGGGGACTTGCAGCACTGACCATAGTCACCAGCACCTCCCCTCACACCCCCCCCAACACAAACTCCACAGTACCCACCTGGTAGAATGCAATGCCCTCCATCCTAACACAAGATCCCACAAAGCACCACCACCCTGGGTTATGTTGTGTGAAGCACAGGGACACTCTTGGGACTCTTAGCCAAACAACTGCCAGGACAACACTCCCAGCCATCCTGTCAGCACAGCCAGCCCACCCCACAGGGAAGCAGAGTCAAAAGGAAGGAAGCATGGGCATGCTGGGAAGGGGGGTGGAGGCAATAGCATGATGGGAGTCGTAGTCACAGACATTGCTCAGCCTCACAACTGGCCCATCAACACCACCCTGAACCATGCTCACATCACAGGGAGTGGAGAAGGACTCACAAGATGGCTGACACTGGCTACTGCTGTGGGGAGCACAAGGCCCTGCTGCCAACTGTGCACCAACAAACAGCAGGACACCACTGACTGACATCCTGAGAGACAACTTACACTCCCTGCAATGCAAGCACGTTCCATGGTGGGATATCTGGCTGGCTGGGTGGGAAGGGGGACTTGCAGCACTGACCATAGTCACCAGCACCTCCCCTCACACCCCCCCCCAACACAAACTCCACAGTACCCACCTGGTAGAATGCAATGCCCTCCATCCTAACACAAGATCCCACAAAGCACCACCACCCTGGGTTATGTTGTGTGAAGCACAGGGACACTCTTGGGACTCTTAGCCAAACAACTGCCAGGACAACACTCCCAGCCATCCTGTCAGCACAGCCAGCCCACCCCACAGGGAAGCAGAGTCAAAAGGAAGGAAGCATGGGCATGCTGGGAAGGGGGTGGAGGCAATAGCATGATGGGAGTCGTAGTCACAGACATTGCTCAGCCTCACAACTGGCCCATCAACACCACCCTGAACCATGCTCACATCACAGGGAGTGGAGAAGGACTCACAAGATGGCTGACACTGGCTACTGCTGTGGGGAGCACAAGGCCCTGCTGCCAACTGTGCACCAACAAACAGCAGGACACCACTGACTGACATCCTGAGAGACAACTTACACTCCCTGCAATGCAAGCACGTTCCATGGTGGGATAACTGACTGGGTGGGTGGGTGGGTGGGAAGGAGGTCTGGCTGTCAACCAAACACAATCAATGCAGACCATGTTCACACCCCAGAGAATACATAGAAATGCCCAAATAATGCAGGACAATGTGCCACACCAATATCAACCCCTGACTGTGACGACTTAGGACAATACAATGTACAGGCCCGCACCCCGAGGCACAGTCACAACTGTCAGGTGTGTCAACCACTGATGCCTGCAGAAACATGACATACATTGTTTGTGTCTCCCAAAAACAGGTGATGATAGGGACACAGCAGCAGACGCTGAGGAGTCCCAGTCCCAGGCTCAAGAGGATGCCGAGCTCACTGGCGTCGTACAGCCTCTGTCCTCCTCGGACGATGAACAACCTGGCACATCCGGTGCAAGTCAACATGCTGCACCAGCAGGACCACCAGCTGCAGCACCAGCAGGTCCACCAGCTGCACCCCCTGCACCCACCCCTCCAACGACTGTCACCACGAATACCATCCCTGCCGACATGGACAGAATAAGGAACAACACCAGCGCAGTGACCCTGGACCAACCTGGGGCCATGGACACCACCACCACCACCAACCCCCAAGGTGGACCAGGGTTATCTGTGCGTGCAACTGCACACACTGCACATGTCAGCAGGGGTGGTGGGAGGGGTGGGAGACAGAGGTCGCTGCTTGCAGACGTTGCTGGTGTGCATGAAGACCCACAACTGGTACGCATAGCTGATGCGTACCAGTCCAGCACCGGAGAGCTCAGCCAGGTAGTGGGGCTCCTCAGAGACATCAAACAGCAGCAGGCTGCCCATCATGCCCGCTTGGACTCCCACATGTCCCACGTGGAGTCACACATGTCACGTGTGGACTCCCACATGTCACGTGTGGACTCCCACATGACCCGCGTGGAGTCCAAGTGGGATGTACTACATGAGATGACGGCGGTGCACAGGGACATTTTACAATGCCTCCGCCAGATGAACAGCAACCAGTCCACACCTCCCTGTGTGCCAACAACATCTGGTACCGAACAAACTGCAACTGCCACAGGGAGGGAGGAGGACTCTGGCGGAGAGTCCCCTGCACCGCAGCAGCCTGCACTTGAGGGCCCCCCCCAAGAAGAGGGGTCGTCCGAGGAGGGGAAAGTGAGAGGCTGATGGCCAAGCGCAACTCCCAGGAAGCCTGAACCTGTTCTGGATTTTCGCCTTTGTGCACAGACTGTTCACCCTGTTGATGGCAACACTACTCCCACACATTGCATGGGGAGTACAAGTTGGAACAATGTGTCAGACAACTGTGGCCCCGATACTGGGGATCCTGTCTACCTGGACTTTCTATTCATCTAGGAACTTGGGATTGCAAGATTCATGTACAGCACAATCCATCCTATGCACTATTATCACAATAAACACACTAATACACCATACTTGCCTCTGTCGTGATTCCAACGTGGGTGCTGTTATGGGGATGATGAACTGCAAAATTACACAGTGTATGCGAACTGCAACAGCAAGGACAACACAGGCATGTGAGTACAGGCAACGTGACACATATGAGGGAGACACACCACCAGGGCTACACAACACATACACACCTAGGCCATCTGACTCATTGCCTACACTGATGTTGCCAGGGAAGACGGTGCAATGCACAGACACCACACCCATTCCCAGTTGTAGTCAAGTAGCCCACAGGTGCAGTAAGCAAATGGCAGTCAAATGTGTGACCACAGACAACGCACATCACTAAGTGAAGCACAGGTTTATTACACAGTAGCAACATGCCGTAACCACTACAGATGCAAGGTAACCCCACCTGGTAGCGGGCACACAGTCAACAACTGTAGACAGAAGGAAGTCCATGGGTGTGGCGCACATCACCTGTAGGGACACAACAGCTACCAGCCTGGATGTGCAATCACGTCGTCGGTGGACACAGTTGACCAAACGAATCTGAAAGTACCCTGTGAAGGACAGAAATGACACACAGTCAAAAGCAATGCAGTACAGGACAGAACAGCAAAACTCATGCACAATACATGTTACAAGATACCCACCCAGAACCAAGTTAGCATGTCAACACTGTTGGGGAGTACAGCCCACCTGTCACCACACATCGCAACACACATCCTGTCAAGTAGCCCATGGACACACTCCAACAGCACCAGAGCACCACCCACACATCATGCCAACTCACATCATTCACATGACACCTCAGGATACTCACATTCAGCTAAAGAAGTTGGTGATGAGCTGTGTGCGGACATCACCATCACCATCATCATCATCATCGTCACTGGCATCGTGGTCCAGGCCAGGATCCTCCACAGGTGGCGGATGTTGGTCATCGTCATCCTGGATGAGAGGCAACTCCTTCCGCACTGCCAGGTTGTGGAGCATGCAGCAGACGATGATAATCTTGCACACTTTCGCAGGGGCATATGGGAGGGACCCTCCGGTCTTGTCCAGGCAGCGGAAGCGGCTCTTCAGGAGACCAAAGGTCCGCTCAATCACTCTCCTGGTCCGACCATGTGCCTCATTGTAGCGCATCTGGGCAGGTGTCACAGGGTTCCTGAGGGGTGTCAGCAACCACGGCATGTTGGGGTATCCCGAGTCACCTACGGACAGACAAGTGCACATCAGCTGACTTGGAAAAGTGGGCGGAATACTACAGATCAGATCACACACAATGGCACAAAGTCAGTACACACCGACAAGCCAGGCACGCTGGTTCTGCATCTGTGCCATCAACCTGGGGATGCGACTACTCCTCATCACAAAGGCATCGTGTGCTGAACCAGGGAAACGGGCACACACGTGTGTGATGGTCATGTCTGCAAGACACACCACCAGTGCATTGACCGAGTGGTAGTGCTTGCGGTTCCTGTAGGCCTGCTCCTGGGCCTGTGGTGGTACCAAAGCCACATGTGTCCCATCAATGGAGCCAATGACATGCGGCATCCTCCCCAGGGCATAAAAGTCACTCTTCACGTCAGTGAGTCGTCGCAGTCTAGGGAAATAGATGTACCGGTTCAGGAAGAGCAACATTGCCGCCAAAACATCGCGGAGCACACGGCTGAACATGGTCTGTGACATCCCACCAGCAGACGCCACAGTATGTTGGAAGGTACCGGTGGCAAAGAAGTGTAGGGCTGCCATCACCTTCACCTTGGGGGTCAGCGCTGTAGGATACGGCCGGCCAGGCTGCAAATGTGGGGACAACTGCACTGCCAAATCCTCAATCAGCTGCCTGGTGAAGCGGTACCGTCGGATGCTGTCCCGTTCCACCATCGTTGCCAGGTCTGGGAATGGCCGATGGACAGCAGGAGCCCTGCAGTGCAGAGGAGAAGTAAGCAAGATCGTCAGTCACCCCACATATGCGGCATTGAACACACTCAAGATCCCAACATACATCATCATGAGGCACAACTACATGAAGTGTGCAGTACCGGAACGACATTTATGGTACATACATGGCCAACATCTGTCAACACGGTCCTACAGGTGGCATCAATTTGTCCCAGGTTGGCCCATTGGATATCATGATGCTGTGTCACAGTCACCCCCCAGTGACATGTGAGGACAGATGTGCCCCAGGCACCACAGCTCAACGACAGGCACATTCCCAGGGACCCTGTAATGCCACATGGACACTGGCATCACCTGGAGTATCATGTGTACACCACAACAAAACAAACATGACCCCCACAGGTAGTGGCCACACTTGCCATGGCAGGAGAGCCATGGACGTCTGTGACACACACGCACAACATCAGAGTCCATGCACACACAACGTGGATGTGGAGACTGTCTCCCATTGTGCACATGAAATCAGAGACATTGTAAACACTACATGCACAAAGACTGTGGAGGGCCATCACTATTGTGCCACTGGGACACCCTGGCTCAAACATACCGTCCCACATGGGACTCACGGGGTATGTGACATGACATACACAAACACCACTGTGAAATGTGACCATGGCACATGCACAGATATGAACAGTTGCACATCACAGTGGTCACGTACACGTAACACCCAGGATCCTGTCCCCATTAACACGTGCACAGCCTGGGGGTGGCTGCCCACAGGTGACACCCACAGGACAACATGTACACCAACATACACACAATAGGAAATGCAGCCTTACATGCCTTATGATAAGGTTTGGACAGGCTGTCGTGATGTAGGTGTGCCCCTCACTCCCTGGGAGCTATCTGTGGCTGGCATATGTCCATCTGAGACAGGCATGCTGACATATGCCAGTCACATGTACAGTGATGCGTTGTACTGCAATGGACCGATCGGTGCCTCCGGCCGGCCCATTGCATTCAATGTGTGCGGGTACGCGTTGTACCCCTGTGCGCGTTGTACTGCAATGGACCGATCGGTGCCTCCGGCCGGCCCATTGCTTTCAATGTGTGCGGGTACGCGTTGTACCCCTGTGCGCGTTGAACAGCAATGGACCGATCGGTGCCTCCGGCCGGCCCATTGCTTTCAATGTGTGCGGGTACGCGTTGTACCCCTGTGCGCGTTGTACTGCAATGGACCGATCGGTGCCTCCGGCCGGCCCATTGCTTTCAATGTGTGCGGGTACGCGTTGTACCCCTGTGCGCGTTGAACAGCAATGGACCGATCGGTGCCTCCGGCCGGCCCATTGCTTTCAATGTGTGCGGGTACGCGTTGTACCCCTGTGCGCGTTGAACAGCAATGGACCGATCGGTGCCTCCGGCCGGCCCATTGCTTTCAATGTGCGGGTACGCGTTGTACCCTGTGCGCGTTGAACAGCAATGGACCGATCGGTGCCTCCGGCCGGCCCATTGCTTTCAATGTGTGCGGGTACGCGTTGTACCCCTGTGCGCGTTGTACTGCAATGGACCGATCGGTGCCTCCGGCCGGCCCATTGCTTTCAATGTGTGCGGGTACGCGTTGTACCCCTGTGCGCGTTGTACTGCAATGGACCGATCGGTGCCTCCGGCCGGCCCATTGCTTTCAATGTGTGCGGGTACGCGTTGTACCCCTGTGCGCGTTGAACAGCAATGGACCGATCGGTGCCTCCGGCCGGCCCATTGCTTTCAATGTGTGCGGGTACGCGTTGTACCCCTGTGCGCGTTGTACCTCAATGGACCGATCGGTGCGCACCCATTGACAATGGGCTTGCCTGGCAACGGACGCGTTTTCGAATATTCGAACGAGTCGGTTGCTGGAAAATCAGTTGGTCACCCACAACAATGTTGCAAAATCATGTATGTCATGAAGTTGAAATTTTGAAGGATGCTGTGGGCGTGTTTTGGTGCTGCTATTCCATGGATTGGCCAGATTCAGAAGATGCAAACGACTTGGACCTATCACTTTGGACACAAGGGACAGTATCTGCCTCTCCAGCACATATATATTGCTGCATGTTCCCCTGAGAGCCCACTTGCCTGCACTACATGCTCCAGGACGACATCTGCCACTGCACTGCTGCTGTCTCTGCCCCTCTGGACCCTGCAATGGCACGTACTGTGGAGAGAGCCCCAGCCTTCAGCCTTGAAGAGAACCAGGCCCTGCTGGACAGCCTACTTCCACAGTACAGCAAGCTGTATGGGACACCAGGGGAGCAGGTGAGTGTTCTGTGCACTGCCTTTCTGAATGTGCATTTTGTCTGACTAGCAAGGCTGAGAGTCAGCACACCACTGGCTAGCAGGCTCACTGAGTAGTTGTCACCCCCCATAGTGTGTAGTGACTTGCACTGGACAGGTATGGTGCAGTGACAGTGCTTCTGAACAGGGTTTTACTCCCCATGCAATGATACCATGTAGTGACTTCTGGAAAACTGTCCATGGGCAGCCGTGCACTGCCTGGGTACACCATGTGCCCCTGTGATTGCGACATGTATATGCAACTGTGTCATGCACGGATATGTTGCATGTGTAGTAATGGCCTTATCACTTTGTCATCCTGACAGGCTTCTGCCCATCGGAAGCATGAGATCTGGAAGGACATCGTCCGGGCTGTCCGGTCCGTGGGGGTCTACAAGCGCCGGATCCGCAACTGCCAAAAGAGGTGGCAGGACCTTCGGGGCTGGACCCGGAGGATTGCACGGGTCCAGCTGAAGCTGTCGCCTCCTCGCAGGAGGGGCGGAACACGGACCCTGACCCCCACATGCTCAGGATCCTGGCGGTGGTCTTTCCAGACCTGGATGGGCAGCTGAAGGCCAGAGAGCAGCAAGGAGGGGGTGAGTCAAAGACTGCACTGTGTACTCTGTCTAACATGCTATGTGCCCTCCTCGGGCCAGGTTGAACTGCCACAGTACAGCAGTCATGTTGTCCAGGAGCCATGTCCCTCTATTGTGCACTGCCCACTCCTCATCTGATACCCAGGTGTGGCCCTTACATGCAGGGAATTCTGTCACTTAGGACTGTGTCCTTGCAGTTTGCTTGACTCAAGGTGGGAGACAGCATCTGTTTCCCTGACTCTGTGGTGGGCATCATGGGTGGGTCCATTGCTTACACAATGCCTGTATTCTGACATGTATTCAGCGTGTTACTTTGATCTGTGGTCCAATTGCTGAGCTGATCCACCACATGTGGCTGGGGTACCTGGCACACACCCATGCTGCGGGTGGGAACAATGTTTGGGCCCCAGGAGTATGTATATGACGTGTGTCACACATACTTAGCCAGCTGCCTACAGTCCAGGGCTCATCCCTCATTCATGTGGGGCTGGACAGTCATGCCTACTCCAGGCCATACAATACACTCTGTACTCCCACTCCCGTGTATCAGAGGACACATTGTGCACAGTGATTTGACCCCTCAGGTGTCTGCCTCTGTGTCAGTGTGCTGTGGATTAGTCGCCAGGACTGCTGTGGAGTTTCTTGGTAGGGGCTCAGCATGCCACTGGAGATGTGACCATAGGAGACGATACTTGTGTGACACATAGGTGTCTGATCAGCTGCCCATGCAGACTGGGGCATGTAAATGTGAAGTTCAGGCAGCTGTTCCCCATGCACAGCAGAGTGTGAGGGGCTCAGGTTCAGAGGGTAGTGTCACAGGTCTCCCATATGTCCAATAGGTATGACCTGGACAGATGAGGGTTAAGAGGATGTGTTGTGGGGGATGTACATGTGCACTTGTGCAGCTCCAGGACTTGCATTCCCCATGACCTACTATTGTGACACAGTGCAGAGTGTTGTTGTCTGGTTGCAAAGTCATACATCACTGAGACAGTGATGTATGACTTTGCAGTCATGCCTCCGCCATGGCATGTGTCTACTGATTGGTGATCCTGCAGGGGAGTGACATGTGCTACATGCACACCATAGTGGCGCTGGCTATCAGGACATGGGTGCATCATGGTGTCTGTCGCTGGTATGCATCACATGCATTTCCTATTTGACTCTGGGCATCCCTTACATCCGTAAACCTGTACTGACTCAGTGGCAAGAGCTGTGATGTGTCCACACCGTGTCCTCTGCACTGTCCAACTACTGTGTACTTGGTGCATGTGTCAACACTGGGGTGTTGCAATCCAACAGACACCAGACAGATGGGTGCAAGGCCATGTGGGATGTGAGTGCCATGCTTGGCATCAGACTGACAATTGACTTCTCCTGTTCAATTAGTGCACTTTTAGCAATGTACAACTAATGATGCCAGGGCTTGCTCTGTGATGTGCTGTGCTCACAGTGGTGTGTGCGTTATGTGCAGGTGACTGATGTCTGTCTGTTTCCCCATTGTTTGCAGATACATCCACGGCCACGGAAGGGGACAGCTCCACGGACCAGGAGGAGCCGGAGAGCCAGACTGGGTCAGCAGCCGAGGAGTGGTCGGAGGGACCCAGTGGCACGGAGGGCGAGGGGAGCCACACCGAGGAGTCCTCAGCAGCATCCACCTCAGCTGAGGACCAGAGCAACTCGGAGGATGACTCCCTTGTGGAGGCGGGTGTCAGCAGCCACCACACCCCAGCTAGTGTTGCTGTCCCCGCCACCACCAGCACCACCACCGCCCTCCCATCGGCTCCCATTCCCCAGGTCCGTGGAGGCTCCCATGTCCGGGAGCGTGTCTCCTTTGGGCCAGGCACCGCACCCCCTGCCCCTGTGTCCCCTGCTGCCCTGAGTGAGGAGTCTGTGTACCTCCTTCGCCAGCTCCATGTAGGGCAGACAGCCATGCTGAGTGTCCTCCATGCGCACACCGCGCTGTTGACTCAGCTGGTGTCGTTCATGGAGGGCATCTCATCGGGCATGTCTGACCTACAGAGGGGCAATAGGTCCATGGACTCCTCCCTGACGGCAGCAGTGTCCCTCCTCAAACGGTCCCTCACCCCTCCTGCCTCTGCTCCATCCACACTCCCCAGCACCTTACCCATCCCAGGCACACACACACTGGCACAGGCACACACCAGCACACACACATCCAGCACACTGACACACACGCCAATGACAAAACGCACACGCACGCACATTCAGGGGACTGAAGCCAGACTCACAGGGGATGGGGCCCTGGAACACACACACGCATCCACATGCACTGCGCAGTCCTCAGTTCCCTCTCCCTCCAAAGCACCCTCCCTTGCCTCACCTGCAACCCCAAAGTCACAGCAGCTCTTCCTCTGTGACCTCGGCCTCTTCCCCACCGATGAAGCTGCTCCAGCATCCCGGGGAAGAGGAAGCCCACCCACACGGAGCAGAGTGCCCTCGCCCCCGGACACCCTCCCCCAGGCGCAGACGGACTGAGGCCCCCACCCGCAAGTCCCCCGGAGTGCTAAGAGCAAGACCCCGCCACCGCCCTGCAGCTCAGGCACAAGGTCTCCGTCCTCCATCCCTCAGGCCCCCACTGCACAGGTGCCCCCACCACACCCTGCCCCAGGTTCCCCCACCCACAGATATACCATCCCCAAGATGCTCCGGCCTTCTCCCCTGCCACTTGCTCTCCCAGCACCACACCCCCGCTGCGCTTGTCTGTGCCACTGATGTGGTGAGGGTGTCCTCCCCTCTGTCCAACCCACCTTGCCTGTTCCCCATTCTCCTCCCCTGGAGGTAGGCACTGCAGTGGAGTCCACTACCGCCCTGTCTGACTTGGGCACTGCAGTGGCGGACCTGTCCACCCCATCTGCAGGGTCCACTGCAGTTGTGCCGGCACCCACGACATCTGTGTCATGCCCCCAGTTGTGCCGGCACACACCATGTCAGACACCTCCACTGCAGTTGTCAGTGGCTCTCCAGCACCCACCACCCCTTCCCTGACTCCCCTGGTGAGCCCTGATCCTGTCCCTGCGGTGCCTGGCCTGCCCCCCGGTTGCCCCTCCTAGTGGATTGTCCCTGGTATTGTGCAGGCATGCGTAGGGTGACATCTGCCAGTGTCACCCTGTTTGAACTTTGACAATGGACTGGCCATTGGCCTTTGCTCTAATTTCTTCTGGACGTCGTTATCAGACAACACATATGCTGAATAAAGCAACTTTCTTTTCTCTAGTGCTCATGCTTCAGATGTACATGTTGTTGGTGCAGCTAACCATGCCCTTGCTGCAGTGATGGTGATATCTGGTCTCATGATTATGAAGTGTTACTGTGCAGGAACCCATGTGGTCCAGGGGGAATGTGTCCTATCATGTGGTGTATCCATGTCATCAATAGCAGCATCTGAGGGTGTCATGTGTTCAGTATTTGGCAATGGGTTTCCTACTTACATTGGCAATTTCATATCTGTGGCTTCCACCCCTGCACATCTGTTGTGCCTGCCATCGTTGCATTTGTCTACTTCCCTGACCGTGTTGCCATCTCCAGTGGACATGCAGGTTTGGGCATCAATGGGGAGGGACTCATTCGTGTAGTCAGTGCAACATTGCTATACAAGTGTGTTGGATCTGTGCTGATGATTCCGTTGGCACATCCATGACCAGGCTGATGTGATGGGAGCCCTCATTTGGTGCTAATTGTTGATTGTGTGACCAAGTGCTCAGCTGACATGATGGGGCCCTACTGAGGCAACATATGGCACAGCTTTCCTCACACAGGAGTGGAGTCCCCTCATGGCAGTGTGTACACGTGTGACATTGCCTGCGCCCAAGGTGTGTGTTGTATGTGCATGTCTGTGTGTTCACTTTCATTCATCTGCGCATGCTGTGATCCCTAGTGTTGTACCTGTTTGTGATGCTTGCTGACTTGAGCTATGTTCCCCCAAAGTCTTCTCCCTGTGTTCTCTGTGATGTGGGTGCATGGCACATTACTGGTCATCAGGGTGTCACCCATAGGTGTGTTTGCTGTCAGGGCAGAGTTTGTGTGCTGACGCAGATGGGTCACAGTCAGGTTTCCCTTTGGCACTTGTTGTTTGCCCCTGTCATGTGATTTCCAGTTTGTGTTATCTTTCAGTGATTGTGACACGTTGTGTGTGTGACTGCTGGCACTCCTTAGGGTCCGGGCTGCAATGTTGGTTGTTGTCTATGTGTGTTCTTTGTGGGTGACCTTGGCTTCTTCATTGGTGTGTGACTGTGGCTGGGATCCCATTGGTCGGTGTGGTATTGCCGTCATGTCCATGTACAGCGTAGTGTGCAGTGTGTCAGACATTCAGGAGTCTTGTTGAGTGTCCATGTGTGATGTGTTTCTACACCTTGGTTCCCACCCACCACCCTGGAATAGTCATGGGTGCATGTGCAATGTCACCAGTGCATGTGTACTTCACTGCTGCACATTGTTGGTGGTCGAGGGGTGTGGTCTTGAGTGTGTGCAGATGAGAGTTGTTGCCCGGCTAGTCCCCTGCCTCCATGTTGGCCTTGGCTTACTGGCCATGCTGATTGATTTGTGCTTGTGTAGGTGTGATGGTAGTTAGTTGCTCAGGACACCTGACTGTGGTTCACAGTGTGAACGACATTTAGCTTTGTCATCACAGTGGTATTTTTATTCAGCCCAGGGTCACCACATTGTGGGGGCCCTGGGGGTGGTGCTGTGGTGTGTCTGTGACTTGCTGTGTCAGTTGTTGTTCCTACGTGCCTGTGTGACATGTGTGTTTTGTGCTCCCTCTCACCTGTCAATGCCTGCTTGCCCACATAGGGGATTTGGATCCATGAGTTACCTTAGTGTGGCAGTGTATGCACATCTGTATGATTGGTATTCAGCTCTCCTCATGTGTTGTGTTGTTGCCTGGGGACACTGGCACCCCCACCCCTCACCTGCTGTGTATGATGACAGTGTTGGTCTGCCTGTTTGTGTTTGTGCATCTGCACCACTGCATTGGCATATCTTGGGTGTGCCATTGGCTGTATGTTGTTTGGTGTGTTTCCCCTGCTGTCCCTGGGACTCCTAGGTCATCGGTCAGCACAGTGATCATGGTTTGTGTGTCCCATTGCTGCCATGGTATGGTATCTGTTCACCTCACATCTGCTGTCTCCACAGGGTATCTGCATTTGTGTGCCCATTGGTGCAAATATGTGGTTCTGCATTCTGATGGTCACTTCTGTCATTGTGTCATTGATGACTGTTGACGGTCTCAGCCCCCATGGGTGTTGTTTGTCTGCACATGGCCAAAGGAATGTTTCATTTGCACTGCAGTATTTGGCTCCCCCAATTTATGTTGCAATGGGACACATACACTACTTTGCCACAGATGAGTTTTTGGTTCTGTGACCAGGAATGATCCATGCAGTTTGGCAGTTGCAGCTCTTTCTTTGTCAACAATTACCTTTTGGTCACTGTGATGATGAGGGTGTAGACCCCATTGCCACAATGGTCAAAATGTGCTTCAGCTATGGACCCCACACTTACCTTTTGGTCACTGTGATGATGGGGGTTTAGACCCCATTGCCACAATGGTCAAAATGTGCTTCAGCTATGGACCCCACACTTGCCTTTTGGTCACTGTGATGATGGGGGTTTAGACCCCATTGCCACAATGGTCAAAATGTGCTTCAGCTATGGACCCCACACTTGCCTTTTGGTCACTGTGATGATGGGGGTTTAGGCCCCATTGCCACAATGGTCATGGGCTGCTTGCATTGTGGGTGCCACACACATATATGTGTGGCACATGTGCTAGGGGGTCACATTGTATGTTCAAAGTCATGTTCGGTGTTGTAGGCATTTGACACAGCCTGCTCACACGCTTGTCATGGTGGTGGGGGGATGTCTTAATCTTGCATTCCCTAGGTTGTGGAGTGCTTGTTGTGTCATGCATTGTCCATCCTATGAGTGGGGGTGGTAGTAGTGGTAGGCATCCAGCCCCCTGGCTAAGGGTGGTAGTAGTGGTAGGCATCCTGCCCCCTGGGTGAGGGTGGTAGTAGTGGTGGGCATCCTGCCCCCCTGGGTGAGGGTGGTAGTAGTGGTAGGCATCCTGCCCCCCTGGCTGAGGGTGGTAGTAGTGGTAGGCATCCTGCCCCCTGGCTAAGGGTGGTAGTAGTGGTAGGCATCCTGCCCCCTGGCTGAGGGTGGTAGTAGTGGTAGGCATCCTGCCCCCTGGCTGAGGGTGGTAGTAGTGGTAGGCATCCTGCCCCCTGGCTAAGGGTGGTAGTAGTGGTGGGCATCCTGCCCCCTGGGTGAGGGTGGTAGTAGTGGTAGGCATCCTGCCCCCCTGGGTGAGGGTGGTAGTAGTGGTGGGCATCCTGCCCCCTGGCTAAGGGTGGTAGTAGTGGTGGGCATCCTGCCCCCCTGGGTGAGGGTGGTAGTAGTGGTGGGCATCCTGCCCCCCTGGGTGAGGGTGGTAGTAGTGGTGGGCATCCTGCCCCCTGGGTGAGGGTGGTAGTAGTGGTAGGCATCCTGCCCCCTGGGTGAGGGTGGTAGTAGTGGTGGGCATCCTGCCCCCTGGCTGAGGGTGGTAGTAGTGGTGGGCATCCTGCCCCCTGGGTGAGGGTGGTAGTAGTGGTGGGCATCCTGCCCCCCTGGGTGAGGGTGGTAGTAGTGGTGGGCATCCTGCCCCCTGGCTAAGGGTGGTAGTAGTGGTGGGCATCCTGCCCCCTGGGTGAGGGTGGTAGTAGTGGTGGGCATCCTGCCCCCCTGGGTGAGGGTGGTAGTAGTGGTAGGCATCCTGCCCCCCTGGCTAAGGGTGGTAGTAGTGGTGGGCATCCTGCCCCCTGGGTGAGGGTGGTAGTAGTGGTAGGCATCCTGCCCCCCTGGGTGAGGGTGGTAGTAGTGGTGGGCATCCTGCCCCCCTGGCTAAGGGTGGTAGTAGTGGTAGGCATCCTGCCCCCTGGGTGAGGGTGGTAGTAGTGGTGGGCATCCTGCCCCCTGGCTAAGGGTGGTAGTAGTGGTGGGCATCCTGCCCCCTGGGTGAGGGTGGTAGTAGTGGTGGGCATCCTGCCCCCCTGGGTGAGGGTGGTAGTAGTGGTAGGCATCCTGCCCCCTGGGTGAGGGTGGTAGTAGTGGTGGGCATCCTGCCCCCTGGGTGAGGGTGGTAGTAGTGGTGGGCATCCTGCCCCCTGGCTAAGGGTGGTAGTAGTGGTAGGCATCCTGCCCCCCTGGGTGAGGGTGGTAGTAGTGGTAGGCATCCTGCCCCCCTGGCTGAGGGTGGTAGTAGTGGTGGGCATCCTGCCCCCCTGGGTGAGGGTGGTAGTAGTGGTAGGCATCCTGCCCCCCTGGGTGAGGGTGGTAGTAGTGGTGGGCATCCTGCCCCCCTGGGTGAGGGTGGTAGTAGTGGTGGGCATCCTGCCCCCTGGGTGAGGGTGGTAGTAGTGGTGGGCATCCTGCCCCCCTGGGTGAGGGTGGTAGTAGTGGTAGGCATCCTGCCCCCCTGGGTGAGGGTGGTAGTAGTGGTGGGCATCCTGCCCCCCTGGCTGAGGGTGGTAGTAGTGGTAGGCATCCTGCCCCCCTGGGTGAGGGTGGTAGTAGTGGTGGGCATCCTGCCCCCTGGCTAAGGGTGGTAGTAGTGGTGGGCATCCTGCCCCCCTGGGTGAGGGTGGTAGTAGTGGTAGGCATCCTGCCCCCCTGGGTGAGGGTGGTAGTAGTGGTGGGCATCCTGCCCCCTGGCTAAGGGTGGTAGTAGTGGTAGGCATCCTGCCCCCCTGGGTGAGGGTGGTAGTAGTGGTGGGCATCCTGCCCCCCTGGGTGAGGGTGGTAGTAGTGGTGGGCATCCTGCCCCCCTGGGTGAGGGTGGTAGTAGTGGTAGGCATCCTGCCCCCCTGGGTGAGGGTGGTAGTAGTGGTGGGCATCCTGCCCCCTGGGTGAGGGTGGTAGTAGTGGTGGGCATCCTGCCCCCCTGGGTGAGGGTGGTAGTAGTGGTGGGCATCCTGCCCCCTGGCTAAGGGTGGTAGTAGTGGTAGGCATCCTGCCCCCCTGGGTGAGGGTGGTAGTAGTGGTAGGCATCCAGCCCCCCTGGGTTGGGGTGGTGGCGCGCATTCAGGCCCCTGTGTGCATATGTGGCATTGGTGATGGGCATCCCGCCCCTATGGTGCTGCTGTTGCTGGTGTAAGTATATTCAGATTCCCAGTGTATGTGTGTGATGTGTCGTGTACGTGTTGTATGTGTTTTGTGGTTGGTGTCTGACTTACCTTCTGCGCCGTACGCGTCCGTGCCTGTTCCGGTAGTAGATGTAGAATATTGGTATGATCGGGACGAAGGGATTCATGGTTGGTTCGTGTCGTTCGTCCTTCTCGTTGCTTCGCGTCGTCCTCGCCGCTTGGCTTCGTCCTCGTCGCTTCGCTTCGTCCTCGCCGCTTCGCGTCGTCCTCGTCGGTGCTGTGTTCTGTCTCGTAGCCGTGGATCGTGTTGTGGCGCGATTCGGAGCTTATGTGCGCCTCTCCCGGATGCTTTGACGTGCCGTGCGTAGCGACGGGTTCGGCGCGTACGGAAAGCGCATCGTACTTGTCCGGCCGGACGGGGCTGCATTTTCCCTTCCGTGCGACTCGATTCGGCGTTTCCGGATTCGCCTCGGTCGGAGAACAGGACCTGGTTTGGGTGAGTACGGCTCGGCCGGAATTTTTGCTGTTGTGCGCATCGTACTTGCTCGTTCGGTGTGTTGTACGGATCGGTCGGGAAACAGGCTTTCGCATGGCTTTTTTCCCGACCGAATAGTATTGGGTGCGCCTCCGACCGAGATCGGAATCGGCCC
>CAWUFW010029184.1:0-19624 GCA_963921515.1 Calotriton arnoldi | reverse complement strand
GCAACTGAGTGATGAGATGTGTAACTAGACAAATCAACCAGCTACCACTTCAATGTAGATAACCAGCATTAAAGTTGCTCCTTAGTCACTGATTGGTCATCATACATGCACTCTGTCACTCATCCTTGTACTTGTGCATCCATTAATCACTTATTCATTCTTGCATTCACCCACTTACACAACCACAATACAACACATACACAGATTCAGCCACGTATACAAGATAAATTAAAAGTAGAAAAAACAAAACGTGTTATTGCCTAAGAATGGCAGACATATGCTTGCAATAACAAATTTAAACAAAGCAGCAGATGGACATCTTGCAATAGTATTGTACATAGTGGTGGACACCTTGCAGTGGTATTGTACATTGTGTATCTTTCCAGCTGACTGCCACTTTAGAATTCTCTTGGCCATCTTGCAATGGTAAAACAATGATGCAGTGTGGATAATATCATTGCATGATGGTCAGCTAGTTTAGAGGCAGCAGTTGGAAAGGTTACAGTGCACTGCAGATGTAGTGAGCGTCAAGCAAGTAGTCAATAAGCTCCATCTTTTGATCGGTAGTATGCTTTAAAAATGAAAACTAAAAGCAGGAAACAAATAAAGCACTTGTAAGTAGAAAAGGGAAAACTAAAAGACTGGCCTACTAGCTTTTACAATGAGGGCACTTATTTTCAGACGGATGTGCACATGTGATCAGACAAATGTTGTTACTTACAGGGTAAGAGAGCCAAGAACTGAAGTGGACTGACCGATTTCCCTATGCTCTATGCTGTCAATGACGGAAGGAAAGTGTAAATGACACCCATACAGACCAGTGGCAGAAGAGGGCCGATCAAAAGCCCCTCTCTCTCTCTATATGGATGTATATGTATGTTTTTAAAAAAAAAGTTTTTTTGTTGTTTTTTTTACAAGATACTGGAATACAAATAAACCTGTCAGGCCTTCCATCGTGATTCTAGCAAGAATTATTACAGTGTAAATCTTGCACCCCTAAGGTTTATTGAAGGGAGTATTCAACACCAAACTCCTTGCCTAAAAATTGTATTCTCTTCCAGGGGATCCTCATCAATAGTCATAGCCACTGAATATTCCCGCCCACGTGCGGGGACCCCGGAAATAATACAAAAATTATTTATATACTGCTCTATATAGATATATATACACATATATCATTTTTTCTTATCCAAATGCAGCCCCATATAGGAAGCTAAACAATGCAATCATAAACAAACAAACAAATATCATCTTTTGCAATCACATATCACATATATATATATATAGACCACAGGAAGGCAAGTATAACTCGAACTCCTTTTAATGAGTAGAGTCATAAGAGAATTGCAAAAGAGCAAACATTGTTAGCCTACAGCTGGATTGGAACCAATAGCATAGAAAATGAAGGCAATTGTACATAGAAAACTGGCACCGTGCCTTTAAGGCAGCCATGACCCGAGCTTCCCATCATGCCTCAGGGGTGACAGTTAGGTTAGTTGTTCTTTCCGGCTCCTTCAGTCAGGACCCTGGAATTCACAGCTCTGTCTTTTTGACTTTTTTGTCAGAAAATTCTTCTTGGATTGTGGTTTTCTACCATTCACTCGACGTCTTTTAGACTCTAGAGCAGAGGTCTTCAATCTGTGGGGCGCGACCCCCATGGGGGCCCTGGAGTCCTGGGAAGGGGGTTGCGCATTTCCAGGCCTCACTTCTGCCTGGAATCAAAAACATGTGCTCTTCCTCTTGAAAACCGGGACGCTTCATTCCGCTCCTTAAAATGCTTCAGCTGAATTGAGTCTCCCATTCTGTGAAAAGAAGAGGCTGGGCAGCAGGTGAAACAATCCTTCTTCCAGGATGCCTGCTTGCCTGAATGAAATGCAAATGTGCGTTTTGAGTTAATCTGCAAATGTAAATGGTGCTTGGGAGCGGTTCTGGCTTTAATTGCTTTGTGATGGCAAAGATTTGTTTTTTGTTTTTTTTACTGGTAGTAAGAAGAGTTAACAACTGGGCTGTAAAGAGCATGTTTTAATCGCTTAGTACCTCTGAGGAGGTGTTAAAGGGACAGTTGTGCAAAAGAAAATGCATTACTTTTGTTCTAGTATTACTAAAATCTACATTTTGGAAGCTCCATAATATCCTAAAACTATTTTTGCAGTTAGTATTAGTCTACCTTATAATGTGTGTATTGCAAGAATAAATTAATGACTTACACTTTCACAGTGCTTTCTGTCACAGGCTGTGACCTCATAGAACTAAAAATCCACAAGTCACTATTCCCCACTGCACCACCAAATTTAATTCTGTGGCTCTCTGGTTACAAACAGACCTCTGCAGTGCATTAACTAATAGAGGTTTCCTAATGTACTACAGTGCATTTCCCACTGAGTAACAACTTTTTAAAATTTATTTTTCATTTAAGCTACCCATTATTTTATATGTAGCTACCTGATGGTGAAAGACTTAAAAAAACTAGCAAAATATTTTGGGGCTGATTTATGAGAGGCTTGAGCCGCCGAAGCATCATTTTTTTTAAGCTCCGGCTGCACAATTGTCTCAATCGTATCTATGAGGTGACGCAAAGTCACCCTGTGTGGCTGAGTGGCCTCATACATATTGAGTAAGACAAAGCAGCGCAAGTCGCTGCCTTGCCTTAGTCTGTCAAGTAGGAGTTCCATGGGCATTGCGGTGGGTGTTCCCATGCAACACCCATGGATTTTGACACTGCCCCAGATTTACAAAACCATGTAAACCTGCAGGCGTAATGAGGAGAAATATTTTCATGTCTCCTCGTATTTTTTCCTCTCTCCATGTGTACTGCATTCTGCAGGTCACAAAGAAAGAGGAAAACCCCTCTCGGAGCACCTTCCTGCACAAAAACAATCCTGCCTATATTAGCGCTAGGCAGCAATTTGTGCACCAACGCAGCGGGAAAGGACAGGAATGTACCATATTTCATAAATAAGGTGCATTCTTGCCCTTTCACATTGGCATAGGGCAGCGCAGCAAGAAGACTTGCAGCGCCGCCCTAGGCCAATTCCTCATAAATGAGGCCTTTTGTTTTTAGCCACACCTTTGACCACACCCCCACACTCACTGATCTTTCGTTTGATAAACACTGTTTAATATTATTTCCCCACTGTAAAAATGATTTGCTATGGGAATTGGGGGCTTTTATGGTTGTTGATAGTTGTCAATGATGAGGAGTACCAAGTTCTAGAAATTTATGTCAGGAGGGGGTCCTTACGCCTAAATATTTTTGACAGGGGGGTCTCGGCATCAAAAAGTTTGAAGACCTCTGCTCTAGAGTGAGGTACAACAACTTTTTTGACAGAAAGTGATTTATTTTCTGTCATTATGCCATCTCTTTTTGACCCTTGCCCCTCCTGTGGCAAGAAGGCCAGGTCTGATGCACATTCTGTGTGTATCCTCCGTCTTCCTGTCTCTCATTCACCAGAGACTTGCCAGCATTGCAAGAAGCTGTCCAGGAGAACCCTCAGGGACCGAGAGAAGATTCGCATATATGGTCTCTCTGAAAGAGGTAGGTCTACAGTGAGACAGAAGAGAAAGAGAGCAAGATCGACGTCGAGAAGCAAGATTCCGATCTGTTCTCCATCAGCATCGGGATCGGCGTCGAAATTACCAACGGCGAAGAAGACTTCGTCGTCGAAACCTTCGATGGTGCAGGTGCACCATTCGAGTTCAAGATCAAAGGCGACTGTTCCAACGTCGAGTCACCAGGTAACAGACCCTCCGTTGACTTCAACCCGGCGACGATCAACGTTGAGGATCAGGCCTCCGTCAGCGTTGGGTGAACGCTCGTCGTCGAGGCACGACACTCCGTCGGCGCCCCCTCGGAGGCGGTCGGCGTCGAGGCACAAGTCTCCGTCATCGTCGTCTTGGCGACGATCGATGTCGAGGCACAAGTCTCCGTCAACGTCGTCTCGGCGACGATCGACGTCGAGACAGAAGACTCCGTTGGCGACTTCGCGTACTGCAACGTCCCGTAAGTCACTATCACCGACGTCGAAGAAAAAGACTCCGTCGGTGTCATCCCAGAGGTCGACGTCCAGGCACAAGAGCCCGCCGGAGAGGCGTTCGACGTCGAGACAAAGGGCTCTGTCGGCGTCATCACAGGGGCGCTCGACGTCGAGAAGAACTCCTCCGTCGTCTAGACGGCGATCGACGTCGAAGCACAGATCTCCCCTCGAAGAGAGGTAGACGTCGAGGCATCGGTCTAAATCCGTCTCACGTCCCGTGAGCATTTCTCCGTCTCCATGACCGACATCGAGGGCAGGTTCTCCAACGCTGGTTCATTCAGTGACTCCACGATCAACTTCGAGACACTCTCACCAGTCGGCTTTGACCCATCGTACTGTTTCAAGACGTTCTTCGTCGTCATCCTCAAGATCACCTGAGGTGGTTATCTTGACGTCGAACAGTCCGACTTCATCACCTGAACGTCACTGTTCACCTGAAGCTCCTGCAAGGGAAGAGAGACAGAAATCGCCATCGATACACCTCTCTCTCCTAGATGGATGTTGCCTCTCCATCACTGGAAAAAATCGGACACTGCACAAGCACGAGATAATCAGGACTACTCCAGTCCTTTGCACAGATCTCCTTTAACCCGACTGGTGCAAGTGGTAGATTTTGCCCCTACTACTCCACCTAGGGGTCAAGATCGGACACGTGCTCCTACAACTTCCTTAAGAAGGAGATCCAGGTCTCGAGGTAAGAGGAGAAGACACAGATCTCCGACACCCTCTTCCACCCAGTCTTCAAAGAGGGACTACTCACCTACCCTTACAGACAGCCCACCGTCGAGGATCTCTCCGGTGGATGACGTCAGCAACTTTCAGGATGTTCTGGCCAGAGGGGCGAATAAACTGAACATCGCTATGCCCACTCAGCAAAGTTCATCCTCCGTGATCTTTGAGACTTTGCATCAGAGGTCAGCAGCCAGACCCTTGTTGCCTTTGGTGCCGGGACTGCTTCAACCGGTGATGGACACTTTCCTTACGCTGGCGACTCTTAAGTCCGCACCTGCGAGGATCTTAAAGAAATACAGACCCCCGGAAGAGGATCCATTATTTCTCAGATCTGACCCGCCTCCGGACTCCGTGATCATCGCTGCAGCCAAAAAGACCCATGTCCCACCTGATAAGGAGAGCAGGGCACAGGATGCGTGGGGGAGAAAGGTCTGTGGCACGTCGGCTTCCATGCTGAAGGTCTCCAGCGCCTCAGCACTTTTAGGGCGCTACGATAGATCTTTGTGGGACTCACTTCAAAGATTTACAGAGAAGTTGCCTAGAGAAGATCGCAGGGATTTTGAGGAGATTCTGCAGGAAGGCAGCTTGGTGGCGAACCAAGTTATCAGTGCTGCAGCTGATGGAGCGACGCTGTCTGTGGACTCCTACGCACATGGAATCTGTGCCAGAAGGTCATCCTGGCTCAGACTGACTGCGCTAAAACCAGAAGCGCAATCCCGCATCCTTAACCTTCCTTTCTCAGGCTCATCCTTGTTCGGCACTCACACGGATGAGGAAATGTCGAGGATGAAGACGGAGCTTGATACCCTAGGGTCGGTCGGGCTTGAAAAAAGAAAAGAATTCAGGCGCCGTTACAGGCCATACGATCGGCGTCCCTTCCATCAGAGGGTTCAAACCCCTCACTGGCAGAGGCAGCAACATCAAGGCCAGTCGAAGTCTCATTAGCAGGGCCGTCGTGCCCCTAGAGGAAGAGGAACCCCTTGTCAGTCTACCGCCTCAGCGAAGACACCATCTAAGCAATGAGTGTCCACTTTCCCCGTCGCCGTTATCCACACCAGTGGGGGGAAGTACTGCAAACAATCTAGAAGAGTGGCGTGGTATCACAAAAGACCAGTGGGTGTTAGCTACGCTGCAGAATGGTTACTCGCTACGTTTTCGACATCGGCCTTCCACGATCCCTCCAGTAAAAACAGTGTGCCACCAAATGAAAATGCTGCAGCAGGAAGTATCCACCCTCCTGCGAAAATCAGCCATCGAGGAGGTTCCTGTATCGCAACGAGGTCGAGGGGTTTATTCAAGATACTTCCTAGTGAGGAAGAAAGGTCGGAAATCAGAATACAGACCGATTCTAGATCTTCGGACCCTCAACAAATCCATCAAAAGAGAAAAGTTTCGCATGTTGGCCCTCCATCAAATATATCCACATCTGCAGCAGGGAGATTGGATGTGTTTGTTGGACCTGCAAGATACATACTTTCACGTCCCGATCAGTCCACACCACAGGAAGTTCCTGCGTTTTCTGGTAGGATCAACCCATTATCAGTTCAAGGTTCTGCCCTTCGGGCTGAAGTCAGCTCCTTGAGTGTTTACAAAGTGCATGGTAGTAGTGGCAGCCGCTCTACGGCGCAGAGGCATCTTTGTGTACCCCTATCTCGACGACTGGCTTCTGAAGGGTCCTTCCCCCCCAGAGCGTGAAGAACCATTTTCAACAATGTCTATCACTTTGCCACCAACTGGGCCTCCATGTCAATATCGAGAAATCGACTCAGCAACCCACGCAAAGAATTCATTATCTGGGTGCAACAATAGACTCCGCATTAGGAAAAGTGTTTCCTTCGGAGGAGAGACTGTCATCTATCACACTGAAGGACAAGCAGATTCTACACAACAGTCTGCCTTCGGTCCGTCAGGTCGCCTCTCTCCTGGGGTTGATGGCATCCTGCATCTTTCTTGTCCCCAATGCCAGGCTGAGGATGCGTCCTTTGCAGCAGGATCTGGAGGACAAGTGGGATCAACGATCAGATCGGTGGGACGACAGAATACAACTGTCAGAAGCAGCCAGAGCTTCCATTCCATGGTGGATGCGACAGGAAAATCTGCTGGTAGGAGTTCCATTCCAACAGACTCCACCCTCTCAATCATTGATCACGGATGCCTCTCTCCAGGGTTGGGGAGCTCACATGGGGTCTCTCCAGACTCAAGGTCGATGGTCATCAAAAGAACAGTTGTACCACATCAACATGCTAGAGCTGAGAGCGGTTCATCTAGCTCTCAAGGCTTTCCTACCTTCGATTCGGACCAACTCCGTTCTGGTTCAGACGGACAATACATCCACCATGTATTACCTAAACAAACAGGGGGGAACTCGATCGAGGACCCTGTCACTGGAGGCCCAAGCTCTCTGGCATTGGCTCCTTGTGAGGAATCTATCAATAACCGCAATACACCTACCGGGGGAGCAAAATTCACAAGCAGACGCTCTTAGTCGTCACTTCAAGGACCAGCAGGACTGGGTTCTAAACGACAAAGTCATAGAAAGCATTTTCCAAGAATGGGGTCGGCCAAGCATCGACCTGTTCGAAGACGACACAAACAAGAAATGCCGAAACTTCGCTTCAAGGTACTACCGACCAGGGTCAAAAGGGAATGCCCTTTTGATCAGCTGGTCAGGGGCATTTGTATACGCCTTTCCTCTCCTTCCTCTCATACCGAAGGTCGTGACCAAGCTCTCCCACTCAGAAACAAGGATGATTCTGATTGCTCCGGACTCGCCGAGGCAGTGGTGGTATCCGGACCTAATACACCTGTCAGAACGTCCACACAGGAGGCTGCCGTGCAGCCCGGACCTGCTGTCCAAGATGAACGGGAGCAATCATCACCTCAACCTTCCATCACTGAACGTGGCAGCATGGCTCCTGAGGTCCTCCAGTATGGTCACTTAGGTCTTCCACAGGACTGCATGACCATCTTAAAGGAAGCTAGAAGACCCTCTACAAGACATTCATACGCTTGTAAATGGAAACGTTTTTATTTATGGTGTGTGCAAAACAATTGTGATCCTACCAAGGGTCAGGAGGAGGTGGTGTTGCCCTACCTGCTTCATTTGGCTATGGCAGGACTAAAATTCTCTTCCATTAAGCTACACCTTGCTGCCATTACGGCATATATACCTTCTCCTTCTCAGCCTTCCTTTTTAGGTCGAGCCTCGAGTAGTGCGCAAGCGCTGCTCTTCGAGACTTATAGTTGGGGAGTTTGAAAAGCTGACCAGACGCTCGTGCGTCATGGCCTTTTTCCTGCGGTTACGCGCGCAGGGCCGACATCTGTTTCCCATTATCGTGCCCAGACGCGTGCGTGATAATTGGAAACACATGCCTGCCGTGCGTGTAATCGCAGGCAAAAGGCCATGACGCACAAGCGTCTGGTCAGCTCTGCAGGCTGCCGCGCTCGCTCGCCCCCGCTCCTCTCTTGTTTATGGCTATCGCTGGCACGGTATCCCTTGCATCTTGCCACATCTCCCTGCAGTCAGCACGACCACATTAACTCTGTCACCCCTGTGAAGAATGGGTCAGGCGGGTAGGAGTACCGATAAGACAGGAGGCGCTCCAGATGAACTTGGCTGCAGTCAGTGTAATGCCAAACTGGGATTTCCGAAAAGGTGGAACCTGAACTGGACCACACCTCTCCCTGTAGCGGGACATCTGGCTTTCCCACCATTTGTCACTTTTAAGTGCACTGGAAGAGCACCAGGTTTGGCCAGTCTGTTTACGTGCCTGTTTTTGTTTAGGGTTTCTTTCAGAGCGCACGCACGTCACGCTCGTGGGAGATGAGGGCTGGTGCGGAAGCGGCAATTCTGCACCTTCCGCTTCCTTCCCCGAAAGCATCGCTCGCTGCACGTAGCGGAGGGGTGTTCACTGGCACTGCTCACCGGGAGCTAGAATACCCCTGTGGCAGATCCGGAGTGGGCTCTGCCACAGATGAGGGCTGGACACCGAAACAGATTGTCGCGGCTCAGCCCGGGTCAGAATTGGGTCCTGCAGTTTATGAAAGCGAAATTCTGGGAAATAATTGTCAGACTGGTAGTTGTTGCTACAGTAGAATAGAGAGGTACAGGGCGGATAAGAGTGGGTGGTATCCTCAACCACGTGCGTGGCAGTGTCCGCATATTCACGGAAGATTACGGACCCTTCTTGTGATTTATGGTGATTCACTTTCAGTTTTGCTGGTTGGTACATTAGGGGTGACTTTGGGTGGAAGATTAGAGGAGGAATCTTTGATAAATTTGGTCTCAATTCTACTACAGATTGAGAGGAGATAAGATTGCAGGTTAGACGGTAAAGACTGGGTTTCTTTATCACGTTCAGTTTGCAGCAGATCTCAGGAACGCAATCTGTTACAGAGCATCTAGGGGTGGGTTCTTGTGATGAAAGAAAAGTGCTGATGCAGCTAAACAGAGTAGAGGTCACTTCAGATTAGGGCAGAGTCTTCAGCCAATTGGAGCTCAGTGCCAGTGTAGGGGTTACGCGTTGCTCCTCTGGGGTGCCCTTCATTTCACTGAGGTGAAGGAGGTGTTCCAGGCTAGAGAAGTCGCAGGGGCCGTGCGTAGTGCAAGCCGAGGGGTCGAGTATGAAGAATAACCGAGGGAAATCAGTTATTTATTTGCAGTTTATATAGCGCGAGCTCGATCCGAAGGTATCAGAGCGCTTTAGATGAGCACCAGTTGCATTACAGACTGACACATTCATTTTTAGGCACTGGGAGATTAAGTGATTTGCCCAGAATCACAGGATGTTTGAGCGTCCCTGCCGAGACTCGAACCTGGTTCCCCAGCTTCAAAGTTGGCCGCTCCCCATCCTATGTCTAGTCAGGGTGTTCAGCCCATTGACCAGAAATGAAATGTGAGCGGTCTCTTGTTGCCTGTGTATGTGGTCATAGTCACTTGAACAAGGCTTGCCATTCCCCCAAAATTGTTCACATGATTGCGCCCTGAAAGAGCGCAATCTGCCCTTGCATCGCACAGTACCGAATAAGGGTGTGGCGTAAGGCCAGAGCTGCCGACTTTGGAACTGGGGAACCAGGTTCGAGTCTCGTTGTCGACTCACCCTGTGATTCTGGGCAAATTACTTAATTTCCCTGTGCCAACCAAAAAGGTATTTGTCCTTGTGTAATATACCTGGTCCTCATGTAAAGCTCTCTAACTTCGGGTCGAGTCCGCGCTATATAAAACGGCAGAAATAAAGGCGTTTAGCGCACGTTAACGTGGTGTCTTCAGGAAGTAGCAAATAGCGCTGTCTGTGCCACTAAAACGCAAGTAGAGGCATTGGCTTTATAGGCGTTTATTTTGGGGTGGGTGAGACAGTAATACATTGTCAACCCACATGATACGCTGTCCTGCTCAGGAGTGAGACGCACTCCACAGATTGTGGCATTGCCCCCCTGACGGATCGTTCGCAGGAGACAGGGCCCCGTGACCATAACACCACTCGGGGAGACGGAGGGGTGGTGTAGGAAAGGGGAAACACATGCTTGCCACATCCACTCACAGGGAGTGGGAGAGAACGTTCACTGGGTGACTGTCTCTCAAAGACTCTGTGCGTGTGGACCATCTTAGCTGATGTGCCCTCACAGTGTAGGAGTCCTCAGAATCGCCAGTGATGCTAGCAAGCTATATTTTAGTGTAAAACACGACAACGCATTTTGCACTAAAACATAGCACCAAAAACACAAGTGCCTCAAAAAACAGCTATTCGAGTTTTGGTCGTTCTCTCCTGTGCTATATTTTTGTCGGTGTAATTATGCAACATGGCGTAATGGCGTAATTTGGGGACTTTTGCGTAAAAACCGTAACCTAAAACCCCCAAAGTATGCCAGCATAATTACATTTTTGCCCAGGTCAGTAGTAAATGGGCTACAAGGAACTATGGACGGATGAGGGCATGAGAACAATACATGGGCTATAATCAAAGGGTGCAGGAACTATGGAGGCGCTTCTTTCAGAGGATGCAGGAACTATGGGTGGGCTACAATCAGGGAACAGGAACTGTAGACAGGCTACTACCAGGGGGCCCAGAAACTAGACACTAGCAATAATCAGGGCATGGGAACTATGGACTGGCTACAATCAGAAGGTGTAGGAATTATGGACTGGCCATGATCAGGCTACGGGAACTATATAATGGCTAAAATCAGAGGGCACAGGAACTATGGACTAGCAATAATCAGGGCATGGGAACTATCGGCTGGCTGCAATCAGAAGGTGTAGGAATTATGGACTGGCCATGATCACGCTACGGAACTATATAATGGCTAAAATCAGAGGGCACAGGAACTTTGAACGAGCGGTATTCAGGGTGTGAAAACGATCAACAGAGTTTAATTAGATAGCACAGGAACTATAGATGGGCTACAATCAGAGGGTGCGGAAACTATGTACAGGCTACAAACAGGGTGCGGAAACTATAGACAGGCTACTGACAGATTGTGCAGAAACTTTGGACGGTCTTCAATCAGAGGGCAGGAACTATAAACCGGCTACAATCCAAGAGCGCAGGAACTGAATGCGGGCTACAGTTAGGGTGCAGGAATCATAGACGGACTAAAGTCGGGCACAGGAACTATAGCTGGACTACCAGGGCTGGATTAATCATTAAGCGAAATAAGCACGTGCCTAGGGCATCAAGGGAAGGGGGCACCACAGAAATGTTCCATTGCTGGATTTATCATGGCCCATATGGTGCAAAACTGCAAATGGTGCAGCTGTACCTATAAAGTGGAAGTATAAAAAATAAACTTTGTTTTCCATCTTACTGTAAGTTTTGTTTCATTTTGAAAAATAACATTATATTTTATGGTTTATTGTTTATATTTTGAATTAGATATATATAGGAGCACCAAAATCTTTTAAGTCCTTAGGGCGTCTTAATGTGCCCTGCAGACTACAGCCAGAGCACAGGCACTATGGATGAGCTGCAATTAAAGAGTGCAGGAACTATAGGCGGGTTCAGTTCTGGAATTAGAAACAAGCATTGGCATAGCCAATAGGTCTCGCCCTTGGGACCTTATAACTGTTTAGCCATGCAACAGTTGATGTTGTTGCACCAAGGATATTGTGCTGCATAACTAAATACTTATAAGATCCCAAAAGCGAGACCTATTGGCTATGCCAATGCTTGTTTCAACTGCAGGTAGTAAAGGACTTCTTGCAAGGTTTAAAGAAGGTCTATCCTCCTGTTCGGCCTCCTTCACCTCCCTGGGAGATGAATTTAGTGATATCTAAATTGATGGGTCCCCCATTTGAGCCTATCCACAAAGCAACCTTACAACACCTTACGTGGAAGGTAGCCTTCCTAATGGCGATTACCTCGGCTCGCAGGGTGAGTGAGATACAAGCTCTCTGCTCAAAAGAACCATACACAGTGTTCCATCTCAATAGAGTTGTCTTGATAACCCATCCCTCCTTCCTTCCGAAGGTGGTGTCAGACTTTCATGTAAACCAAACCATTTCACTTCCGACCTTTTTTCCTAATCCCTCTACTCCAGCTGAGAGGGCTCTCCACTCCTTAGACCTTAAAAGGGTTTTAAAGTTCTACTTGGACAGGTCAAAATCGATTAGAAAATCTGATCAATTATTCATTAATTACGGTTCGATCAGAACTGGTTTTCCAACTACCAAACGTTCCATCTCCAGGTGGATAGTCTCATGCATCAAAATGGCTTATCAGTTAGCACAAAAGCCACTTTGGTCTAGACCCAAGGCTCATTCTACTGGAGGAAAAGCGGCTACAGCTGCTTTCCTTAACAATGTACCGATTTCTGAGATATGTAAAGCAGCCACTTGGAGATCTATACATACATTTACAAGACACTATTGTCTTGATTCAGATACCAGAGCAGACACCCAAGTAGGCCAGGCCTCCTTGAGGAATCTGTTCCAACACTGATTAATGCTGGTTGTTTGTTGGGTCATTTCTTCTCATTTGCCCGCAGGCGGAGGATGGGCTTGCTATTCTATTCAGTGCTTATGACTATTGATGAGGATCCCCTGGAAGAGAAGGATAAGTTACTTACCTGTAATCCTGGTTCTCTTCCAGGGTATCCTCATCAAAGTCATAAGCAACCCACCCGCCTCCCCAGGCAAATGAGACTGTTGTATTGTTGAGCTATATCTTTGTGCACTGACCTTCGGGTCTCTGCAAAGAACAACTGACCTAACTGTCACCCCTGAGGCATGATGGGAAGCTAGGGGTCATGGCTGCCTTAAAGGCACGGGGCCAGTTTTCTATGTACAATTGCTTTCATTTTCTATGCTATTGGTTTCGAATGCAGCCTGTAGGCTAACAGTGTTTGCTCTTTTACAATTCACTTTTATGACTCTGCTCATTAAAAGGAGTTCGAGTTATACTTGCCTTCCTGTGGTATGTATATATATATATATATATATATGAGTGATATGTGATTGCAAAAGATGTTATTTGTTTGTTTATGATTGCATTGTTTAGCCTCCTATATGGGGCTGCATTTGGATAAGAAAAAATTATATATGTGTATATATATAGAGCTGTATATATATATATGTTTTCATATATAATTTTTTTTCCGGGGTCCCCGCACGTGGGCAGGAATATTCAGTGCTTATGACTTTGATGAGGATACCCCTGGAAGAGAACTAGGATTACAGGTAAGTAACTTATCCATCTGTGAGATTCCACGTAACCAAATACATTTGTCGGGTTTAAGAGGGTCCAGAAGCGATCCATCTACAAATGCGTATTGGCTTTAACAGGTGTTTCATAATGAATAAATCAGTTCTATTGCCTTTGTCGAAACTTTTCATATGAGACAGATCAGACCTATGGCATCAGAAATAACCTTCCCAGTGAACCAATCAGGTGTATAGCTTTTGTCATTGGCTTGTCACTGTAATCAAGTCAGGCCAAATGTATTGAGAATAAGCTTTCCTACCAGGCAACCATCAAGTATGTTGCAATAAAATGACTAATATGTACAAAATTATAGTTTTCTAAAGAACTAACGAATTGCAGTTTGCATAGTTACGCATTAGCTTTGCATAGTTTCCCCCAACTTTTGGGGAGCTACATGAATTCTCTACACCCCTAACTCTTATTATTTTAGTGCATTATGTTTTAGTATGTCCTGTTTTTGTATTTCGTTTTTGGGGGTGGCTGGGGAATTTGCTGCAGAATGTATTAACCAAAAGTTCCCAATCCAACACATATTGTCAAATAATGAGTAAAGGGATAGTGTTTCTAGACAGATATTTTTTTATTCTTCTCTGAAAAATATGCTGAGTCATATTTTGTGTTATGGGGAGAGGTAGAGGCAGTGTGGCTAAGGGATTCACTGTGTTACGCCGCTTAGGCTCCCTTCTGCAGAATGCTTTATTTTTACTCACTGATTATATTAATCACTCAAACACTTCTGCACTAACTCACTTGGCTACTTGTTCTCTCACTTGCTCACTGTCATGCTAATGTTTTCAGTCTAAAGTCAAGAGAAGCTTCAAACTCTTGGTCGTCATTTGTTCACTCAGTGACTTCATGCTTCATTCACTCACTTGCTCATTCACTCACTTGTAAAATCACACTCACTAAGCCACTATAATGTGCTTAGTCACTTACTCATTTGCACACTCCTTCTTACCTCAATCACTTGCATATATCATTCAGTCAATTACTGACATGCCCACTTTCATTTGCTTTCTCACTCACTCACTTGCTGCTCACCCTTTCACTTGCTTATTCAGTCACTAATTTGCACACTTGCCATCCAAACACTTACTGCTTCATTCACATATGCACTCATTCCCACATTAAACTGCTCACTCACTCACTTGTTCAATAACTTGGATATTCACTCCATCACTCATTGACTCACTCAACCACTGTTTCACTTACCTACTCGTTCATTCCCCAACTTGCTTGTACAGTCACATACTCATTCACAAGCATTGGCATAGCCAATAGGTCTCGCTTTTGGGACCTTATAAGTATTTAGTTATGCAGCACAATATCATTGGTGCAACAACATAAACTGTTGCATGGCTAAACACTTATAAGGTCCTAAAGCGAGACCTATTAACTATGCCAGATTGTAGGCACAGTTAGTACTCGACATCTGCATTTTTCAAAACCAAAGACATTTGGTGAAACCTAAGAGGAGATTTAGAGAAGTGAGAAATAGTGTACAGAGATAGAGATAAAGTGAGAAATGGTGTACAGAGATAAAAACGTTGACGAGGTGTACTGCAAAGAAAGGGTGATTGAAAGTAGTAAAAAAAAAAAATTAAGTCGCGCTGATTGAAGCAAAGAAATTAAGCTGACGAGGGGGGAGTGGGAGTGGGTAGGGGAGGGGATTGTGCACGTCGCGCACACTGAAAGCCAGATGGCAGCAGCTGCTGTGAACGTCGCGCGTGCTTGTGCGCGTAACAGCAAGCTGGTGGCCGGCTTGGTAGCACTTTAAAAGAAGCAAAGAAATTAAGCTGACAAGGAGGGAGTGGGAGGGGGTAGGGGATTGAAGCAAAGAAATTAAGCTGACGAGGAGGGAGTGGGAGGGGTTAGGGGAGGGGATTGTGCACGTCGCGCGCACTGAAGAAATTAAGCTGAGGAGGTGGGAGGGGGTAGGGGAGGGGATTGTGCACGTCGCGCGCACTGAAAGCCAGATGGCAGCAGCTGCTGTGAACGTCGCGCGTGCTTTTGCGCGTAACAGCAAGCTGGTGGCCGGCTTGGTAGCACTTTAAAAACCCCTTACTAAAAGTCGAGCAAACAGCGCATGCGCTGCTCTAGGCTCGACCTAAAAAACCCACAAATTCACTTGCCCATTCACTCATTCCATTTCTTTCTTTCACTCACTCACTGTTTACTTGCACAATCACTAATCCATTCATTCAAATCAAGTTACTGCATAAAGTTACGATCATTTGAATTATTTTGATTTGCAAAGGAGGAATACATTATGTACAGAGATGTGGAATTCCTATAGCCTGGCCCAGACATATTGTTTGGGGCCAAGGGCAACAAGTTTTCATGTGTATTTTGTCCTTGGGGAAATTAGGCCCATCCCCTTGCAACACAAACCCTTTGGCTGCCAGTTTGCAGTACCACATTATGGCTCAGGGAAGGGCACTGTCTGCAGTTAAGGTAATATTTTTGTCCATATGTTAATGCTGTTCAAACTTGTATTTATAGTTCATTAATTGAAAGCCTTTATTATTAGGGTGAGTGTTCTAAGTAAATGTTGTAAGCTCTGACTGCACTACTGACAGTGGTTCCAGTATTAAAATGTGTACACACATTTTCAAAGTTTAGCAATATGAGGCTATGTATAATGCTCCCAGAATGCTCTCTGATTTGATGCAAATATTTGCAGAAGCTTGAAAGCAAGATTGATAATTCTTTGCTTTCAAAATAAAATGTTGATAAAAAAATGATAGCAGGAAAAAAAAAATTTAGCTAAACTACTGTAAAATTTCAGGTACCATTTCTTTGCAGCACCATTTAGTAACATGTATTGATGCATGCTAGTATTTCCCAAAAATATTCATAATGGAAAATCAGTGTAACCAGTTTCAATAAGATTATGGGAAACAAAAATAAACCAGCATTGGCAAAGCCAGCAGGTCTGAAATTGGTGGTCAGCTTTTTAGTTTAGTCAATGTGTGACTTGTTTTGGCATGGTTTTTGTAAAACCTTATTGGTGTGGGAGCTGCCGGGCCCTCACTATTATAACAAACATTGGCAAAAGCAAAAATAGTTTTTGGTCTAAAAAAGCACTCACTGCCACAGTAGTTACTCGCACTTAACAAAACTACTTTGTGTGCCGATATTCTCCTTGTGAAAGAGCAGAATGCTGTAACTCACTGTGAAACCAGCCGATACAGAGAGAGAGACAGAATTTTAATAAACGCAAAAGGTCATGGTCAACGCCAGACCAAATTAGGGGCCCAATTATTTAAAAAAGTCTCAAAAGTGCACCCATGGTATATGTTCTTGCATTAAGTGCAGCTATACGGCTTTTGTGATTTCCCAAGAATTTACAGAAGTAGGACAAGAAATAGTACTCCTAGAAAATATTTGTGAACTGCATTTTAGCTTGAGCAAATATGCATGTGTAGATTTGCTCATGTGAAAATCTGAGTGTTTGCAAGTTTACTTTCCCTCCAACCATTTTTTCCCAACTGTGGAAGAAGGTTTATGTCTGCCATTGTCAGGAATACATTTCCAGCATTTCTCAGTAAGGGAAAAGATTAGAGAAGAGTTGTTCAAAACCCTTAAAACATGCAAGTTAGTAGGTTTGCGCAGACTCAAAAGGGCATTCTAACCCTGGAATTATTGCTTACCACTACCTTCAGCCCCAGTACATAGATCTGCGGAAACGTGGCAACATAAGGGGATTGCAAGTATTCAAACACTACTATGGTATGCGCCATGGCATAATCAGAGAGGCTATATCAGAGCTCTTATACAATGAGATTGCTGCCATAATTTATCGCCGCACTATATGGCACCAAAGGGACAAGTGGAATTGTTACAGTACAAGTAGATGTATGAAGCAACCTGCCCCATGGACAAGTAGATATTTTATTAAATTCCACACCCCTGATTATGTATCAATCTTTTACTCTTAATTTCCATTTTAGACTCGCCTGAGAAGGTTGTAAAGGAGTGGGAAGCCTGCAGCCTCCTGGCGGAATGCACTGTGGTGCATCTCCTTTCTAGAAGGACTATTTGATCCCACGGTGGCTCATCTGAAATGCCCCAGGAGATGATACTATCACTTGTCTAGAATGAGCTGGCAGAGGGCACACAGGGCTGGCTCGTCTTGTATGGCCTTCAGGTTTCCATTGCAGCTCTCTGGAGCCGTCCAGAAGTGGGTGTGATCGCTCAAGGGTTTGGCTTGTGGGTAAGGGTCTGTGATTGGAAGGTCCTCAGCAAACCCTTGCTTTCTGGCTCACTAACCTTACGTAGTCCGTGCAGTCTTGTTTTTATGATGAGATAAGTACAATTGTGCAACAACTGTCGGAATGCCCTTAAACGGTTGATGACCTTTCAAAGACTAAGATCCTGGGTATGTATTTTCAGTCGTCGCTTAAAGTGCACTCAGTCACCATCACCAGAAGCACCTGCTGCGGGAGAGGGTAATCAGCAACATGAAATTACCTGGATGCCCGAGCAGCACAGACCCAACAGCTGTGCTCAGCTTCGTCAAATTAGAAACTCAGAAAACGCCTGTGCCTCACTTTTTGTGACACACAGGAGAATGTGGAAACTCATTTACAAGTATCTTGCATCGCTCCGCTGTATTGTCCCAAACTTGGAGCTTAAACGCCCTACACTTCCAAAAGAAAACATCCAGCCGGGCCCCAAGGAGGCATTACATAAAAAAATCTGAGCAGAGGATGAAACCGCCTCATTTCACCTTTTTGTTCTCTGAGGGTGAGCAGAGGTACAGGCAGACTGGACTCAATCTGCCGGGAAAGCTTTGGAATGCTCTCCTGCTGCTTCAGGACTGCCCTGCAGGTATTCAAATGACCACTATTAGCATTTGTAAAGACAAAAAGACGTTTTAAAAAATAGCATTCAGCAGGGCAGCTTCATCACTGTACGCGCACTTCAAAGGTTCCAGTAAAGCATTTAATAAATGCAGCGGAATCCTTTGTAGTGTGCGCTAAATGTACATCTCTGTGCTGATGGAAGCCTAAGTGTGCACACCCACGCAGGCCCACAGTTTAGAGGGAACTATGTTTAGGACTAAATACCCCGACTTACAGATCTCGACCTTTGGAAATCCTGATGGCGCTTGACAGGTCACCTTTACCATCGTGGTACGACTGTAGCTGGAACAAAACACAAGTCATGCATATATCATCAACTGCCAGATCCTTAATGTTCAGTCAGTGATGAGAGGTTGAATACGTTTTTAAAATATTTAGTTATCCTAAAGGATCGGTATGATTTTTGTCAACTTTATTCAGATTAGTCCAGTTTACATAAATATCGAGTAAAAAGTTGATTAGTGACAGCATAAATCAATATAGAGTATTCCAATAAGTAAATTGTCACTATCTAGCTAAAGCGCCTAATCTGCCCTACGCAGAGAAACCCATGAAGAGTTTTTTTTATTAGGAAAGAGCAAGATTTCGAAGCATAATTAAAGATTATAACTTCCTATAAAGAGTCGTTCTGGAAACCCAGCCGAGTTCTCCACAGCTGCAGTAGCAACCGTTAGAATATGACTGATAGAGGAATGATTGTTTCTGATCAATGCTACTGCAACAATCAGAACAAAGGTAAGAATAATGTCACCTTTAGCAACCGCTGTCAGTAACAAAGTGCAAGGGTGCAATAGAGTGACTCTCCCGTAGTAGAGTCATAAAGGGTCTCCTCCAAGTAGAACTCAGAGGTCAGAATGCTGAATTGTCTCCTAACTCACTAAGAACACTTATTAATTTAAAATCACACAATAATGTAACTAAACTTAGTTGGAATCCGTTTCTCTCACCCAATAAAAAACGCTCATCCGATGGTGTTGTCAGCATCCGTTGCTTCTCCTCCCTATTCCCACAGTAATCACTCACGCCGATACACAGTAAAACACTGTTTCAAGTGTTAGAAACATGAAGGAAAGTTCTCATGAGAACCTTCTTACCCAAGCTGAAAGTTGCGTTCAGTGTCTTATTGTGAATACAAAGACTAGTCGGATACACTGAAACAAACATATCTGAAAGAGACACGTTAGTGACAGATTCCTTACCTTAGAATATCCCCAGGCATCAGGCTGGATCCGGAAAGTTTTGCGTAGCAGTACCCTTGCGCGTCGGTAGGCGGCGTCGTGCGGCTCCGTGT
>CAWUFW010029183.1:0-19629 GCA_963921515.1 Calotriton arnoldi | reverse complement strand
GCAGTGCAGTGGTGTTCGGGCAGTGTAGGGGTCATGCACGGGGTGGTGTTTCAGGGTTTAGGGCAGTGCAGTGGTGTTCGGGCAGTGTAGGGTGTTGTGCTGGTGTTTCAGGGTTCAGGGCAGTGCAGTGGTGTTCAGGCAGTGTAGGGGGTCGTGCTGAGGCTGGTGTTTCACGGTTTAGGGCAGTGCAGTGGTGTTCGGGCAGTGTAGGGAGGTCGTGCTGGGGCTGGTGTTTCAGGGATTAGGGCAGTGCAGTGGTGTTCGGGCAGTGTAGGCGGTCGTGCTGGGGCTGGTGTTTCAGGGTTTAGGGCAGTGCAGTGGTGTTCGGGCAGTGTAGGGGTCATGCTGGGGCTGGTGTTTCAGGGTTTAGGGCAGTGCAGTGGTGCTCGGGCAGTGTAGGGGGTCGTGCTGGGGGTGATGTTTCAGGGTTTAGGGTAGTGCAGTGGTGTTCGGGCAGTGTAGGGGTCGTGCAGGGGCTGGTGTTTCAAGGTTTAGGGCAGTGCAGTGGTGTTCGGGCAGTGTAGGGGGTCGTGCTGGGGCTGGTGTTTCAGGGTTTTGGGCAGAGCAGTGGTGTTCGGGCAGTGTAGGGGGTCATGCTGGGGGTAGTGTTTCAGGGTTTAGGGCAGTGCAGTGGTGTTCGGGCAGTGTAGGGGGTCGTTCTGGGGGTGGTGTTTCAGGGTTTAGGTCAGTGGTGTTCGGGCAGTGTAGGGGGTCTTGCTGGGGGTGATGTTTCAGGGTTTAGGGCAGTGCAGTGGTGTTCGGGCAGTGTAGGGGTCTTGCTGGGGGTAGTGTTTCAGGGTTTAGGGCAGTGCAGTGGTGTTCGGGCAGTGTAGGGGGTCATGCTGGGGGTGGTGTTTCAGGGTTTAGGGCAGTGCAGTGGTGTTCGGGCAGTGTAGGGGGTCGTGAAGGGGTGGTGTTTCAGGGTTTAGGGCAGTGCAGTGGTGTTCGGGCAGTGTAGGGGGTCGTGCTAGGGGTAGTGTTTCAGGGTTTAGGGCAGTGCAGTCGTGTTCGTGCAGTGTAGGGGGTCGTGCTGGGGGTGGTGTTTCAGGGTTTAGGGCAGTGCAGTAGTGTTCGGGCAGTGTAGGGGGTCATGCAGGGGGTGGTGTTTCAGGGTTTAGGGCAGTGCAGTGGTGTTCTGGCAGTGTAGGGGGTCATGCTGGGGGTGGGGTTTCAGGGTTTAGGGCAGTACAGTGGTGTTTGGGCAGTGTAGGGGGTCGTGCAGGGGGTGGTGTTTCATGGTTTAGGGCAGTGCAGTGGTGTTCGGGCAGTGTAGAGGGTCGTGCTGGGGCTGGTGTTTCAGGGTTTAGGGCAGTGCAGTGGTGTTCGGGCAGTGTAGGGGGTCTTGCTGGGGGTGGTGTTTCAGGGTTTAGGGCAGTGGTGTTCGGGCAGTGTAGGGGTCTTGCTCGGGGTGATGTTTCAGGGTTTAGAGCAGTGCAGTGGTGTTCGGGCAGTGTAGGGGGTCTTGCTGGGGGTAGTGTTTCAGGGTTTAGGGCAGTGCAGTGGTGTTCGTGCAGTATAGGGGGTCGTGCTGGGGATGGTGTTTCTGGGTTTAGGGCAGTGCAGTAGTGTTCGAGCAGTGTAGGGGGTTGTGCAGGGGGTGGTGTTTCAGGGTTTAGTGCAGTGGTGTTCGGGCAGTGTAGGGGGTCGCGCTGGGGGTGGTGTTTCAGGGTTTAGGGCAGTGCAGTGGTGTTCGGGCAGTGTAGGGGGTCATGCACGGGGTGGTGTTTCAGGGTTTAGGGCAGTGCAGTGGTGTTTGGGCAGTGTAGGGTGTTGTGCTGGTGTTTCAGGGTTCAGGGCAGTGCAGTGGTGTTCAGGCAGTGTAGGGGGTCGTGCTGAGGCTGGTGTTTCACGGTTTAGGGCAGTGCAGTGGTGTTCGGGCAGTGTAGGGGGTCATGCTGGGGCTGGTGTTTCAGGGTTTAGGGCAGTGCAGTGGTGTTCGGGCAGTGTAGGCGGTCGTGCTGGGGCTGGTGTTTCAGGGTTTAGGGCAGTGCAGTGGTGTTCGGGCAGTGTAGGGGGTCATGCTGGGGCTGGTGTTTCAGGGTTTAGGGCAGTGCAGTGGTGCTTGGGCAGTGTAGGGGGTCGTGCTGGGGGTGATGTTTCAGGGTTTAGGGTAGTGCAGTGGTGTTCGGGCAGTGTAGGGGGTCGTGCAGGGGCTGGTGTTTCAAGGTTTAGGGCAGTGCAGTGGTGTTTGGGCAGTGTAGGGGGTCATGCTGGGGCTGGTGTTTCAGGGTTTAGGGCAGTGCAGTGGTGTTCGGGCAGTGTAGGGGGTCGTGAAGGGGTGGTGTTTCAGGGTTTAGGGCAGTGCAGTGGTGATCGGGCAGTGTAGGGGGTCGTGCTAGGGGTGGTGTTTCAGGGTTTAGGGCAGTGCAGTGGTGTTCGGGCAGTGTAGGGGGTCATGCAGGGGCTGGTGTTTCAGAGTTTAGGGCAGTGCAGTGGTGTTCGGGCAGTGTAGGGGGTCGTGCTGGGGGTAGTGTTTTAGGATTTAGGGTAGTGCAGTGGTGCTTGTGTAGTGTAGGGGTTGTGCTGGGGGTAGTGTTTTAGGGTTTAGGGTAGTGCAGTGGTGTTTGTGTAGTGTAGGGGTCATGTTTTAGGGTAGTGCAGTGGTGTTTGGGTAGTGTAGGGGGTCGTGCTGGGGGTAGTGTTTTAGGATTTAGGTTAGTGCAGTGGTGTTTGGGTAGTGTAGGGGGTCGTGCTGGGGGTAGTGTTTTAGGGTTTAGGGTAGTGCAGTGGTGTTTGTGTAGTGTAGGGGGTCGTGCTGGGGGTAGTGTTTTAGGGTTTAGGGTAGTGCAGTGGTGCTTGTGTAGTCTAGGAGGTCGTGCTGGGGGTATTGTTTTAGGGTTTAGGGTAGTGCAGTGGTGTTTGTGTAGTGTAGGGGGTCATGTTTTAGGGTAGTGCAGTGGTGTTTGGGTAGTGTAGGGGTCGTGCTGGTGGTAGTGTTTTAGGATTTAGGTTAGTGCAGTGGTGTTTGGGTAGTGTAGGGGGTCGTGCTGGGGGTAGTGTTTTAGGGTTTAGGATAGTGCAGTGGTGCTTGTGTAGTGTAGGGGGTCGTGCTGGGGGTAGTGTTTTAGGGTTTAAGGTAGTGCAGTGGTGTTTTTGTAGTGTAGGGGGTCAAGTTTTAAGATGCAATGCTCCAATACCTGACCAGTCTGCACTACATAAAACTGCAAAAAAACTAAAAATAAAAAGTGTTTTGCACACTTTTGTCATTGGGCTATATGTGGGCTACATCTGGGTAATATTTGTGCTACATTTGGGCTCTTTTTTCACTGGTGGCCATCTTGGAAGACTTCTTTGTTATGAAGTTTCCTAATTTCTTCATTTACTGCAGTCTCCTCAGTAGGAAATGCTTTCAGTTTTTACTTTGATTCCATCAAGAAGGCATTCAGATGTCTCACATCTGCCATAAATTCAGAATGTTAGCACTCTAGTTGCTCATTAGATCACTGGAGTAAAGCTACTGCTCACCAGGGAGTTAACTGGGAGTCTGCAGCTGGTATTGAAAGTGATTGTTTCAGTCTGCATGTCAGAATTTTCTAATGAAATAGAAGAGGATTTGAGATCTCACTTAAAACATGCCCTAATTTTTCTTTCTGCAGCACTAACCATAATTTCTATTTCAAAAGAACCCCTCATTTTGTTCCTTTTTAAATTAAATGTTTTAAGTGTTACTGGTTTATTCCAATCAAGATGGCTTCAGGTGTGCCATACTTTTGTCATAAGTAAGGCTGTTAGCGCTCTAGTTGTTCTTTAGAACACTCTGGGAAGCTGCAGTAGAACACAAAGGCATCAACTGGCAGGCTGCTCCTGTTGAAATATAACAGGAAGATATTTGAGATCACACTTGAAATATGTCCTAATTTTTCTTTCTACAGCACTAACCATAATTTCTATGACAAAATGAACCCCATCATTTTGTTCCTTTTTAAATTAAATGTTTTAAGTGTTACCAGTTTATTCCAATCAAGATGGCTTCAGGTGTGCCATACTTTTGTCATAAGTAAGGCTGTTAACGCTCTAGTTGTTCTTTAGAACACTCTGGGAAGCTGCAGTAGAACACAAAGGCATCAACTGGCAGGCTGCTCCTGTTGAAATATAACAGGAAGATATTTGAGATCACACTTGAAACATGTCCTAATTTTTCTTTCTACAGCACTAACCATAATTTCTATGACAAAATGAACCCCATCATTTTGTTCCTTTTTAAATTAAATTGTTTAAGTGTTACCAGTTTATTCCAATCAAGATGGCTTCAGGTGTGCCATACTTTTGTCATAAGTAAGGCTGTTAGCACTCTAGTTGTTCTTTAGAACACTCTGGGAAGCTGCAGTAGAACACAAAGGAATCAACTGACAGTCTCTGCCCTTGTTGGATGTACATGTTTTACTGAGAATGTCAGACTTCATTCTCACATGAGTGAGAAAGATAATGTGAATTTACAGAAAATATGCTCTCATTTTAACTTCTGGAGCACCTTCCAAACCTCCATGGGACAAGCATGAGAAAATAGTGTTCTCTCAAACATGATTCATGATATCCCAGCAGAAGGTTTTTCACATGGTAAAATCACCTTAGAATACACCACAATTCCTAAAATTAGTATGGTACCATCAACAAATAAATTCTAATGTAACTAAAGCCTGTTATCACCCTTTATAGTTCTCCTTTTGGTGACCCTCAAAATCTTCTATTCACTACAATGCATTTCAATGAGGTACTATCATCTATATTGGTCCCAAGATGGCTGCCAGCAATTCCAGGATGAAGTGCTGACAGCCAATCAGATCTCACGATGACATGTGTGGTTAGGCTCCGCCCAGATATATATGTGACTTTACTTTTGATTTTCTCAGGAACTACTGAACGGATTTACACCATTTAAGCAAAAGGCACGACACTGAACCAAGGGCTACCTCTTTGCCAAATTTGGTGTAATTCCGTTCAGCAGTTCGGGCTGTAGCTGCGACTAAAGGTTCCTATGGAAAAATGAATGGGGAAAACGCGTTTTGGGACCCCCCTTTTTTCTCGGCCCCCGCTTGACGTATCACCCCGAGACTTTCAGGATAGGAGCGGACCGGAGCGCCCCAACAAGTTGGAAACTTTCTCGAAGATTCGTCAACCGGCGCCAACGTTATTTCAAATAGAATGTCGCGGATTTCCTATGGATAATAGGTTTTAACTATAACTATCTACTGGCGACCGCCAGTAGATAATATACATATATATACAAAATACCAATTTCTTCACTTTCAAGAAATAATCCAGCACTCCAAGGGGAACGGTTCTACTCCAATTTTATTTGAACGATGGCATCCACGCGTTCCGGCTGTCAAAGCAGCCTTGTTCACGATGCATAGTGCCATTTTTTTAAACTTTAAATACACCTCTAATGAAACATAGACATTAACAAAGGACATTTCCCAATGCACATCTAAGCCTTGTTTTCACAGTAAAAATAGGCGCCATATTGAAGTTGGTTTTTACATTGCATTTCAATTGATTTCCACACATATGCATCAGATAAAAACATTTTATCTACTTTCTTCAGTGTATAAGTATCACTGTTTGCATGAGATTTAAAACGTAAATGAATACATTTAAAATTATTTTATATTTCTTAAAATGCAATTTGATCAATTTTATACCTTCTCATTCTGTGCGCCAATTAAAATGTTAATACATTTCATTCCATTGTGTAAAAGGCTCAGTTAAAGTGCTAAGTGCTACAGTACAAGTTTAAAGTGCTAGTGCATGATTTTTAAAAGTTTTTTTCTTTTTCTTTTTCTCTTTTTTGAAATACATAGTAAATATTTACAAAGTGCTAGTGCTTTCTTCTTAAAGTGCTATATCATAAAGTGCATGTGTCCCTTGTCCTTCTCCTCCATATCTAATTAATATAGTTTTAAAAAATGATTCCTGAGAGTGCGCAGCCATACTTTTCAATTTTTCATTTCTCATTTCTTACAGGCATGTGAATAAATCTTCATCGATGTTGAGCCCATTGGGCTCTCTACTATCATGTTCAAGTATGAAATAGGTCTCCAACTTCCGAAGCTCCCTCTCTCTGTTGCCTCCCCTTCGTTTTCTAGCTATCTCTACTAAGCAACTATATTTCATCAAATTTGGATCACTTTGATGTATTTTTTCGAAGTGCCTAGCAACAGGGTAGCTTCTGTCTTTATTTATTATTGCACATCTGTGTTGCAGGATTCTCTGATGTACAGGTAGAGTGGTACTCCCTATGTAGACCTTATTGCATGGACACTGCAATCTATACACTACAAAACTAGATTTGCAGGTCAAATGGCCTCTCACTTTAAAAGATTTTTTGAAGGGAGTTTTAAAATCAATGATGTTCTCGCCATGCTGGCAGGCCTTACACTTAAAACATTTCTTTAAATCATCCTTAATTGATAACCATGATTCCTTTCTTTTTATCTCTCGGTACTCACTATTCACTTAGTGGTCCCTGAGGGATTTTGATTTCTTATAGGTTATCTCTGGGTTTTTTCTACACTCAGGGCCTAGGACTGGGTCCCCCTTTATCAAATACCAATGTTTCCTCAAAATAGTTCGTACTTCGTTATGTCTGGTATTGTATGTTGTTATGAATCTGTGGGATTTTGTACCGACTCCCTGTTTTCTTCTTTTATATATACTGGATGGGGCGAAGAGTATTTTATCCCTGTCTAGTTTTCTGGCTTTTTCAGAGGCTTTATATATCACTTCTTGGGAATATCCTCTTTGGAGAAAGCGATCAGTCATTTCCTTTTCTACTCTCCCATACTCTACCAAGTTACTACAGGTTCTTCTTGCCCTATAAAATTCTCCGTAAGGTGTACTTCGAATCAAGGGTGTAGGGTGGGCACTCCCCACATGTAAAATGGTATTACCCACCGTAGGTTTGCGAAAGATAGTAGTTTCTAGCCTATCCCCCTTGGCGGTATTCCGGACATCTAGGAAGTCAATACATATTTTACTATATTGGCCAACAAATTTTAAATTTAGGTCATTCTTATTCAGATCATTGATGAACGTGCCGATGTCATCCTCCGTGCCCTGCCACAGCACAAACACGTCATCAATGAACCTGACCCACAACAATACATTTGGTGTCCACTGTTCCAGCTCGGGGCCATGGAGCACCTGCTCCTCCCACCAGCCTAGATGTAAATTGGCATAAATGGGGGCGAAGCAGGTGCCCATGGCAGTCCCTTGCTGGTATAAATCTGTTCCGAACAAAAAAATATTCTTGGTTAAACACCATTCCATCATCTCAATAATCATTCTATTTTGATTCACAAATCTCATTGGTCTTTTTTCTAAAAAATACTCTGTGGCCCTTATCCCATCTGTGTGTCTTATACTAGTATACAAAGTTGTAATATCCAGTGTAAGTAACATCAAGTTATTGTCCCATTGTACATCATAGATGATTTTTACTAAGTCTGTTGAGTCCTTAATATGTGATGATAACGTTCTGGTGATGGGATTTAAAAAGTAATCAATATATCGAGAAACATTTTCAAACAGACTACCACACGAAGAAATGATAGGTCTCCCTGGTGGATTTTTAATGTCCTTATGCACTTTGGGTAGCATATAGAAAACTGGAATGATGGGATTCTCCTGCTTAATAAACTTAAATTCATCCCAACTCAGTAGATCTTGCTCCTTCCAGTTTTCTAGCTTTTCATAGAATTGATCTTTCACCGTTTCATATTCCGTTTTGGTCAATCTTTTGTAGCATTGTCAATTATTCAGTTGTTTTAATGCCTCTTTACAGTAATGGTCCCGGCCCCAAAGTACTACATTACCCCCTTTGTCTGAGGGCTTCACTAGAGGACCATCTTCATTCTTTAATTTCGATATTACTTTCTGTATTATCATTTCATTAGGATCCAATTTTTTCTTTTCTTTTCCTATCTTATAATACATCTGTTTAAGATCTGTGGGTACATTGTCCGAAAAAATGTCCAAGTTATCTCTTATATTTTGTGGTACATATCTTGACCGTGGACGGAATGGTGTGCGGTCACCTCTTTGTAGTTGGAAGGTGAGAGGATCGGGGTTCTCAGTCTCTATTTGGTTCTCAACATTTGGAGTTACATAAACATTTTCTTCATTTTGTAGAGCCCTTAGTTCCTCCTATGTTGGTAAATCCTGGACCGTTAGGGTATTTTGCCCTGCCAGGGTCTCTGCTGGTTGAGGTAACATAGGAGTTTTCTTGAGGTTCTTATGGAGTTTGGATAATTTCATTTTACGTACAAATCTGTATACGTCCATTCTGCATTCCGCGTAGTTAAAATCATTTCTGTTGCAATACGAGAGACCCAGTTCCAAAACTGATTTTTCTTCCTCTGTTAGAACTGTATTGCTTAGATTGATCACCGTATTGTTATTGATTACTTTTTGGATGCTTGTCTCATGTTGGAGCGCATTGATCTGCTTGTTGCTCCGCCTGCTGTTCCTTCGGTACCCTTCTCCTCCTCTTCTCTGTTTCCTCTTCCTCGTGCTCCCAATCCTCCTCTCTTCCCCCGACCTCTCGTTACTTGATGGTCTGTCTTCTGATCTAACTGTAAAAAACGGAGCTCCTCCGTTATATTCAGTCGGGTATTCGATGGACCTCTTCCACTGGGACCTTCCTGTTCTACCTCTGATCCTGTATCAGAGCTCAATTCGCTCTGATACGCATCCTGGCGAGAAACCTTGCCACTTTGTACTTGTTTTCGCCTTTCAGGATCAAACCTTTTTGCGAACGTGTAGATACGTCCATTATTATAAACCAAACGGTCTCGTGTAAACTTGGTCACTTTTCTGTCCTTAATTCTTTTCTCGTATTTTTCCAAGCGATTTTTTAAATCTCCTTTAAACTTGGTTATTCTTGCCTGGTCAGCATCTTTATCCAGTATAGCTGTTAATTCTTTGATCTTCAATACCACCTCTTGTCTCTCAATCTCGGCGTATTTTATAAGAATCCCCAACATGTTGTTTGAGCTGTTAGCACTATTCTCTGCCCATTCTTGTAGGAGTTCTGGGTGGGGATTTTCATAAGTCGGCGTTATCATTACTCTCAGCCCCCTTGGGACCCTGCCAACTGCAATATACTGTTTCAGAGATGCAACCTCCCACCATCTTGAAATCTCATGTTTTTTTAACTTTTCATATTCTTGCAATAATTTTCCTGTGTCATTGCTTGTTGAGGATACCATTTCTCCTTTTTCAGAACTTTGCGCTGTTTCCATTTCATTGAAAAGTTTCAGGGCTTCTAATTCCCTCGCTGCACACTCATCATCGCTCATAGTTGTAATATGGGTATACTATCCCAAGCTCGTAAGCGGCTCTTCTTGCTCTCCTCTGATTCTCCTGGAGAGATTCGCCGTGTACTCCGCCCGACTCCCGCTCACACCACGCTCCCTCTCCTTACCGGTAGTTATTCGAGTCTCGCGGCTGTGACAGGATTCCTCCGAACCTCCGTCACACGGTTTCCTCGCGTTTTCTATCCGTTTCTCTGAGGGGCTGCTTCAGCGAGTGAGCGGGGGGCACGCCTAACTCCTTCTCACCACTTTACACTGGACGGCTTTCCTTGGCGTGCTTCCTGATCGCCGAGGGTGCTGGCTCAGAGACGCCCGCCGCGTCTTGACGTATTCAAAATACCAATTTCTTCACTTTCAAGAAATAATCCAGCACTCCAAGGGGAATGGTTCTACTCCAATTTTATTTGAACGATGGCATCCACGCATTCCGGCTGTCAAAGCAGCCTTGTTCACGATGCATAGTGCCATTTTTTTAAACTTTAAATACACCTCTAATGAAACATAGACATTAACAAAGGACATTTCCCAATGCACATCTAAGCCTTGTTTTCACAGTAAAAATAGGCGCCATATTGAAGTTGGTTTTTTCATTGCATTTCATTTGATTTCCACACATATGCATTAGATAAAAACATTTTATCTACTTTTTTCAGTGTATAAGTATCACTGTTTGCGTAAGATTTAAAACGTAAATGAATACATTTAAAATTATTTTATATTTCTTAAAATGCAATTTGATCAATTTTATACCTTCTCATTCTGTGCGCCAATTAAAATGTTAATACATTTCATTCCATTGTGTAAAAGGCTCAGTTAAAGTGCTAAGTGCTACAGTACAAGTATATATATATATATATATATATATCGATATATATATATATATCTATATTTATATATATATATATATATATATATATATATATCTCAATAAAAAAAGCCACAATTATTACATAACATTTATGGATTTAAGGGGCTGTAATTCACAGATATGTTGGAATTACCACGTTATTATAAAGGATGAATTCTTCTTGATGAAGCCCTTGTGACTCTACTTGGACTGATCTTACTGTCCTGCCCACTTCAGTGTAAATGTGACATTCAGTGTAAATTCCTTGCACTCTCATCTCTTTAATCCAAGATGAATCAGGCTATTCATGGCACTGCCCAACATCTACTCAGACTGGTCGAGCCTTTAACGGGGACGTAGCTACCAGTAGTGCAGGCGGTGCAATGCACCAGGGGCCCAAAGCTAGTGGTGGGGCTCACCTACAACAGCCCCATGAGAACTGAAATGGCACCTAAATAACCATGCTGAAGTTCGTAAGGTGAATGAGCATTAAAAAGGACTTTAAATGTTGATTTTGTTTTTCGTTTTGCATTTGCTGTGCTTTCAAAGGCAGATGTCAGTCTAGTCTTCTGACAAAATGCTGTTTCTTCTTATAACCTGGAGACTGGTGTCTACTTTTCTTTCCCTTGCTGCAAAGCGTGAGGATTTTGTAAAGTGAACTATCTATATGAATAGCTCGCTGGTATGATAGGAAGGACTATGGGATGTTGTTTTCTTCTACTCTCAACAGGAGCAAGGTAAAGTTTTTCTGTTGCTAACAATCACCCTGCACTGTCTGGGATGCTGGGGAGTGCAGACAAGCAGAGTGGTCTGTCGTTGGCTACCTGTGGTGTGCTGCCCTTTTAGCGAGCTGCAGCAATGGAGAGGACATAGTAGTGCCAGATACTGACAGTTGCCTGCAGGAAGGTTCTTGAGTAAAGTATGGGGGTCAGGAGGCCCCTAGAGGGTGGTAGGGGTGACCAGAGTTGATCATCTAGTACGGCTCAAGATATTGAACTGAGGCTGGAGTGAATCAATTGCACTCAGTTGTAATCAAGATGGGAAGGTGGTATAAGGCTAGAAATCCTGAGTATGATTGTGCCGGTCCCTATGATGCCCTTTATAGGGTTTGGTCTCCCAGTGAGACTCTAAAGTAGGTTGCATAATTTTCTTGTGGTGGCATGGGGGGGGAAGAAGCAGAGGGCTGCACTGCTCCAGTTGGGGCAGGCGAGGCTAGGGGAGCCTGCTCCTATAGAAGCCAGCCTCGCTGTCCTCAACTTCCTGTAGCCAGCAGCCTGGAACCGCTGCTCAGAAAATGGAAGTGGCTATGCGGTCACAGAGCAGAAGCAGACAGAGACCTGGAGTCTGTTGTGAGACCTCAACACAAAGAGTGGGGGATCCCCCCATTGTGCAGGGGCACCCCTGGTAGATTGTGGGTGCATGGGTGAGTGGAGTGTCCACCAATAGTAGAAACAAAATAAATGCATGTGCTGTAAAAAAAAAAATAAGCTGTCAGGACACCTCAATAAGGAAAAAGAATGTATCGAGGGATCAACAAGAGCTACAGCTTGCCCCAGTAACTCACTTGGGTAGCGGAAAAAAATAGCATTTTTGGGAGTGGGTGCTTTAAAGAAATAGAGACGTCAGGAATGTCAGCAAGACACCCCTATTTGCTGAGAGGCTGGCTGCATGGAAGCACAACGCATGAATTTACAACCCATATAAATAGAGTAGTATTAAATTAACACGTACAACGCATTTGTTTTCAACGTATATTTTTACAACGTAAAGTAAGAAAATTTGACCCTTATCTACTGGCATGGGATGCGAGAAAATAGGGGTTTTGGGTGGGGAAGTAATTTAAAACAGTGATCCATAAAATTAATACGCTAGTATTAATTTTAATACTCTCAGGACTATATAAAAAATGTTAACCCAACTATTGTTACGGGATGTTATCTATCTTGAGGTTTTAAGGGAATTAAATAAAATTGCGGATACATAAAATTAATACTCGAGTATTAATTTGAATACAACAGCAACATTTTTACCTAAACATATTTTTTTAAACATTCCCACTGTAATCTATCCTACTCAATTGGTGCTTTTTAGTGACTAGATTAATAATAATAAATGTATAGTATATTAAAGAATTCAACTTGAGTATTAATTTTAATAATATGATTTAATTTTCTCTTTAAAAAAGAAATTAACTGTACCCACTGAGACAAAATGCTAGCAATGCAGAAATTCTGTATAGAGCTGTAAATTAAAAAAAGTTTATTTCAAATTAATCAACGAGTATAAATTTGAACAATAGCAGATAATTTTAAAAACTGGCTAAATTAGTACGACTACTCAGACAAAATACTTTTAAAAAAATAAATCAAATACGAAAAATGCAAAATTAAACAAAACATAACTTTGATGACAAAAACAAAAAAAGTTAATGAAATAATAAACCTGTAAAATCGCCTAGTACAAATCAAGCCAAAAGGTGTCCATCAACTATGCCTATGACACTGCCAGAGCAAACACCTACAGAAAATGGCTACCATTCCGACACGAAACATAATAAACATTTTTTTTAAATCATAATTAAAAATAAACATTCAGTCAGTGTTTGAAATGCACAATAAATACGATTCCAAATCATATTTCATTTTTTAAATTAGTTTACCACACACAAACCTATAAATTAAGCCGTCCACCATTTTGCGTTCAGTTTAATGTAACAGCTAAGGTGACAACACGAAAGGTGCCATCCGCGGAGCAAAGAAAATACCAATGCATTCTTACACTACCACCTTTTGAACCAAGTAAGTATATAAAATTTGCAAGAGCAAAAGTTCAACTTTAAAAAAGTACTTCAGATGGGGAAGGGAGAGAGGTGGTACTGATAGGGGTCGTGCGGTGCAGGAGGGTATGATTAAAAGGTCAAACTCCAAAAGGCAACATGTGATTTGCACTTCAATTTAACCAAATGATTACATTGAGCAACATTTAATACCCAATTGTGTTAAAAAAGTAGATAAATGTTTTCTAAAAATTCCAAATAAATATATTTTTAAACCAAAAGAATTTACAAAACAGAATACAAAAAATAACTTCAAACTAACACACACATACACAATTTATTGTTTTTCCACAGGTTCAATAAATAACAGGAGACTGAAGTTTTGCACAATTTCGAAGCCCTGTATTAAAGCATCACACAGGTAAGGCCCAAAAAAACATGCACAATTGATATGTTGTAAAAATAAACTACTATATTTACAACGAAATTTATAATATATTTAAAAAGCTGTTTAAAAATATTAACAAAAAAAGTTTTTTGCAGCAGGGAATGTACTGGACAGTGAAAGGGGGCCAAAATTCTAATCTAACTCCAAAGGCTGTTTGTAGCAGTGAATGTGCTAGACACAGATTCAGGGCAAAATTTCCATTCTAACTCGAAAGGGTACTTGTAGCAGTGAAATGGCTGTACAGAGGATGAGGTCCCAAAAGCTAATCTAACTACAAATAATTTTTCCAGCAGAGAATGTACTAGACAGTGAATTACAGCCCAAAAATTGCTCTAACTCCAAAGGTGTTTCCAGCAGGGAAAGTGCTGAACAAGAGATGTAGGCCCAAAATACTATTCTGACTCCAAAAGTTATTTACAGCAAGGATTCTGCTAGAGAGTGGATAGGGGTCAAAATACTATTCTAACTGCAAAGTGGGTTGGCAGCAGGGATTGTGATGAGCAGTAAATGAAGGCCAAAATGCTATTCGAACTCCAAAGGATGTTTGCAGCAGGGAATGTGCTGGACATTGGATGAGGGCCCAAAAAAATATTGTACCTCCAAAGGGTGCATGCAGCAGAGCATGTACCCGACAGTGAATGATGGCCAAAAAAACTATTCTAACTCCAAAGGGTGCATGCAGCAGAGAATGTGCTGGACAGTGGGTGAGGGCCAAAAAAACTATTCTAACTCCAAAGGGTGCATGCAGCAGGGAATGTGCTGGACAATGAATGAGGGCCAAAAAACTGTTCTAACTCCAAAGGGTACTTGCAACAGGGAATGTGCTGGACAGTGGATAAGGGCCAAAAAATATTCTAACTACAAAGGGTGCATGCAGCAGGGAATGTGCTGGACAGTGAATGAGGGCCCAAAAACTACTCTAACTCCAAAGGGTGCTTGCAACAGGGAAAATGCTGGACAGTGTATGTAAGCCAAATAACTAATCTAACTCCAAACTGTGTTTACAACAGGAAATGTGATAGCCAGAGGAAGGGGGCTCCTATAAAAAAATTAACACTAAGGGCCCGATTCTGATGCGGTTAGGAAATCTTCCCGATCGAATCGATTTGGAAATGGTTTCCAACCGACTCGGATCGGGAGAGTCCGACCGACCGAGTATGATGCATCCGGATGCTTCCAGATACGATTTGGTTGGACTCCCATTGACTTCTATGGAGCCTATGTTCCTAACCGCATCGTAATCTGGCACTCGGTCAGGAAGACACGTTCCCGATCCGATTCGGAAGGAGCAAATGCCGTTAGGAGGCCTTCCTAACCGCATCGTACTCGGGCCCTAGGTAGGAATGCTTTCCTAACCGCATCAGAATCGGGCCCTAAATAACTAAATAAACCAAAAACAGGTTTTTTGCTACTAAGTAAATCCAAAATAACTCTAGTGAACGATCTGATTATCAATCCCATTCGATCTTTCCAAAAATGGACAACCTGTTATATCCATACATCCTTTCCATGAAAAAATTTAAAGTTAGCGACGCATAGTCATATGTTTAAAAAAAAAACGTTATTGTACTCCATATATATTGTTAAAAATTGCTCCAAGGAGTACAATTTCACTGGAAAAATAAACTACAACTCCGTTGTAACTGTAGAACTACTGTACGCATAGGAAACAAATTGAAAACAAAACATATAAACATAATCCAAAACACTTCTAACTAATTAAATACCGCCCTCCTCTATCCTTACAGTAAATGTGGCCAGCTACAATCTCCAAAAATTATATTAAAAGTAACTTACCCGAGCGCAGATCTTTCTTCCATCCATACTTGCTCGCGACGCTCCACCGAATGAAGAAAGAAATGCCCAACCGCATACGTCAGCGTCTACTGTAAAAAGTAAAAAAGGAATATTTCCCCCATTGAAATCAATGGGAAACCGTGGGAAAGTTACTAATTAAATACAAATTCACAGTTTTCTAAGTACAAATGCATTTTTTATTTAATGTAAAAATATCATCAATGCCTAAAAATTATTTAAAAATTATTAAATTATGTATCATAGTGAATGCAATATGTTGTTAATATTAAAAATTATTTTTCATAAATCTAAATTTTGTAGTGTTTCTATTTATAAACATGTTAATATTATATTACTCATACTTTTAAAAAATGTAGCATTTACTTTTACAAATCATTCTATCTAATATTACAGAAAATTAATTTCTAAACATATTTTTTTTACTAAAAATTATTTGTTATTTATAAAATAAATAATATAATTTAAATAAAAATTGTACATTTTTTAACCATTTTTATAAAGTCATAATATTTTTAAAATGTACTAAATAAGGTCTCAATTACCTATGTAAAAAGTGTAAAAACCTTTCAATTAATAACTGTACAATTAACTTTATAAATTATTATTTTTAGAGTACATAACTACTTATAAGACAACCTCTATTTACAAAATCCTAATACTTAAAAATCAATCAACCAATAAATTCATTTTTTTAAATTAACCTTTACACCTTTTTTAATACATTTTTTTAAATTACATAAATTAATTTTTCATGCCTTTTTAAATTTGCAAAAAATTATATTTGTATTTCATACTATATATCAGTAATTTCTACCTTATAATTCTATACAAATCATTCCATCCTCAAAACACTTTAATATGTTCTTTTTAAATTAAATTTTTAATATTTAATACCCAATTTATTCACTCTACTCTCTATTAATAATACTAATATTAAATCTCCAGGATTATTTATAATTAATAAAATAATACTCGAGTATTAATTCATTACTACACCAGCCACAATAAATACTCAAATAATACTAAAATTAATACTCAGACATTAATTCAGTACTTAATCAAACACCTTTAAAAACAATTTTAATATAAAAAAATATATACAAGTACTAGAGCAACAATATTAAAACATACATAAACAATAAAACTTTTAAAACTTACCATATGCGTTGTAATGTTATTCGTTATAATGGTCAATGCATTGTAAAGGCATGCGGAGTAAAAACACGCGTTGTAAAAGTCATTGCGTTGTGATGGCATGCGGGGTAAAAGCATGCGTTGTAAAAAATGCGTTGCAAAGGTTGTTTCCTCAGATCAACTTTTGCCCCCAAGCTGGGCTAGTGGTGTAAGATACAAGTTAAATAGTGTGGGACTCAGAGCCGAGCCCTGTAGCACCCCCACTGTCAATTCACAGGACTTTGAAGAAAAGGGAGGGACCCATATTTCCTGTACTCTGCCCTCCAAAAAGGAGGCAAGCCAGTCCAAGGCTTGTATAACTATCCATGATGGATTGGCGATGTGTTAGAAGCCTGAAGTGGGAGACTGTGTCAAAGGCTGCTGACAGATCTAACATAATCAGCGCTACCTTCCCACCAGCATCCAGGGTGCGTCTGATATATTTGGCAACCTCCATTAATGCTGTCTCCATCCTGAAATTGGTTCTAAAGCTGGACTGGCTAGGATGGAGCAGGCTATTGATTTCAAGGTACTGGCAAAGCTGCTGATTAACAAACTTTTCCAGCACTTTAGACTGGGCAGGTAATAGAGATATTGGCCTGTAGTTAGACTGCTCTGTAGGATCCGCAGAGGTTTTTTTTAGCGGGGCGAGAATTTTAGCCTAAGGACTAAAGTCCCTTCTGGGACTAAGTCTCCCAGAAGGAAGAATGCGGGTGCACTGGAAGGGCATTGCACTCAAAGCAAGCAAGTCCACAGGGGGCTCGGCTTGGATGTCCCTGGGGGAACTGCTACCTCGTGTTGAGAGGTCAGGTGAAAATCATGTAGCTTAAAGAAGTGTCATAGGGTAAGTAACCCCGTACATCTAGTTCATCCCTGTTATCTGCAAGTTGCCATGCAGCAGTTTACTAACCAGCAATTTTTAACCCTGAACCCAGCAATAACCCTCAATAGGGGTGTGGTAGAAACATAGATAGGAGGGACAATGAAGTACAGAGGATGAGGAGAAGGGGAGGAAAGGTGTAGAGGGTAAGAGAGGAAAGGCAAAAGAAAATATCCAACTGGGAAAAGTGAGAGAGAAAGACAGAGAAAAAGGATCAAAAAGAATGAAGAAGTATCTCTAATTAACAACACAGAAGGCACAGGTGACATAAACTCAACAGATACACAGTTAAATATTCAGTCAACCATGACTAATTTAACAGATAGCCTCTTAACTTCAGGTAATGGCACTCTTTTGGCAGCCAGTAATGCTCTGACATGGCAATAACACAAGCTGGAGCTTAATGTGGATTTGCTGCAATCATTGGCTATGAGTATCATTGATTAACCCCTTCACTGCTAGGCCTTTTCCCCCCCTGTGCTAAGCCTTTTTTTGGCTATTTGGGGTAGTTTGCGCTTAGGCCCCTGTAACTTTTTGACCACATAAGGTATCCACGCCAAATGTGCGTCCTTTTTTTACAACATCATGGGGATTCTAAAGGTACCCAGGGTTTGTGGATTTCCATGGAGGGCACCCAGAAAATATCCAAAATACAGCAAAATGTTTTTTTTTTTTGAAAAATGGGTAAAAAGGGCTACAAATGAAAGCGTCTGGTTTTTTCCCTGCAAATGGTTTCAAAAAAGGGGTTGTGGTGCTGAAATCACCATCTTCCCAGCTTTCAGGGACAAGCAGACTTTTGTCAGAAAACCAACATTTTTCACACAGTTTTGGCATTTTTCTGGGACATAGCCTATTTTTGCTATTTTTTGTGCTTTCAACCTCTTTCCAGTTAATAGTAGAAATGGGTATGAAAGCAATAATGGATCCTGGAAAGCTATACATTTTAGAAAAGTAGACAAAATTCTGAATTTAGCAAGTGGTCATTTGTGTAGATCCTTCAAGGTTTCTTCATAGAAACTAACAGTTAAATATAGGAAAAATTGAAAATTAGTTGAAAAAAACAGCCATTTGTGTCAACGTTTTCACCTGTAACTTCTTCTAATTATGACAGTTGTTTGAAAGCAATATACCATTACATCCGCTAGACATTTCTGGTTGTGGGGATATATAGGACTTGTAGGTTTACCAAGAACCCGACGAACCCAGAGCCAATAACAGAGCAGCATCTTGCAATGGTTTTTTATTATGTACCGGGTATATAGCAATTCATTTGGGAAAATGTATACATGGAAAAATCGGTATGAAAGACACCTATGTATTTCTGAAATGGGAGCAAAATATAGAGTTTAGAAACAGTAGATATTTGAACATTTCCAAAATTGGGAGTACCCATACTAGCATGAGAATTATAGGTCATTTTTCAAAATGACTTCTTTTTTACACATTGTCTTTCATTTGGAAGGCAGAAATGCACCGAAAGTCAATAGGTAATAACGGTTGCTCTACAATTCTGTGTTACCCTAAGTCTCCCGATAAAAATGGTACCTCACTTGTGTGGTTAGGCCTTGTGCCCACGCCAGGAAACGGCTCAAAACGCAACGTGGACACACCACATTTTCACAATGAAAAATGACCCTTTTTTTGCAAAGTGCCTAGCTGTAGTTTTTGAACCCTAGCTCTGCCGGCACCTAGGGAAACCTAGCAAACCTATACATTTTTAAAGACTAGACACCCAGGTAAATCCAGGATAGGGTGACTTGACTGGCTCTCACCAGGTTCTGTTACCCAGAATCCCTTGCAAACCTAAAGAATTGTCAAAACAAACACATTTTCCTCACATTTCTGTAGTGGAAAGTTCTGGAATCTGTGTGGATCAATAAAATTCCAACCACCCCGCGTTCCCCAAAGTCTTCCGAGAAAAATGGTACCTCACTTGTGTGGGTAGGCCTAGTGCCCGCGACAGGAAACGGCCCAAAACGCAATGTGGACACACCACATTTTCACAGTGAAAAATGACCCTTTTTTTGCAAAGTGCCTAGCTGTAGTTTTTTCTCAAACATCTGTTTATTGAGTTTTATCCAACATAAAGTGCAAAGCAACAGTTATTGTCACCTCTCGCAGGGGGTGATGTGGAATTCACCAAGTCTAAATAAATTGTTAATCGATACAGAGTGTTCAATGATAGCCTGGTCTCGCTCCCAACAGTTTGCATAAAGGAAGGGTACAGTGTGCTTATTCTCAGAGACCAGGACAAAGCATAAGACTCGGGCCTCATTCCTATACAGAACCGGCATGCTTCCCATCTTTCTTTTGTGACGGTTAGCATCCCACTCACCCCTTGACAGAAGGGTCTGTGATTAGCTAAGAGACAGT